>VYZT01035230.1:3204-21619 GCA_013400735.1 Pomatostomus ruficeps
GCGCCACGGGGCGGCTGCGCTCGCCGCCGCCCGCTCTGTGTCACACCCCCCCCCGCAATAATTTTCTGCGGAAACAATAGCAAATATCAGCGTTTATTTGCGAAGGGGCCGCTGGCGGGGCGGGGCGCGGCGAGGGCGGCTCAGCCCGCACAATGGGGGCTTTGTTGGGCGCACAGGGCTCCTCTGTGCCGGAGCCGCGGGGCTCAGCCCCGCTCCCCCGTGCCCCCGCCGCGGCTGCGGGGCAGCAGAAAGCAGCATCACAGCAGAGGGAAAACGCGAGCCGGGTTTAAACTTAGTGCTGACACCCCACGGAGCGTAGATAATCAGCGGGAGAAGCATCTCTGAGTGTAGCTGGCAGATGGAAAAGTCCCTGAGAGGTTTTGCGCTCATTGGACGTGGGTTTGAGCACCAGCAGTGGTATCGGCAAGGATAAACTGTTAAATTGGGGTGCAGGGACCATCTGGAGGAGGGAAGAGGCTCCGTGCCGGCCGTCCATCTCGTTTCGGTGGTGAGAAGGCAACATTTGAGCCTTTGGGAGCTCTCTGATTTCTTAATGAGACGAACGTCTTGTTCCCTTGCTCCCAGGCACACCATGGATACCACCGGCCACAGCGTCCTCCTCCTCCAGCAGCTGAACATGCAGCGGGAGTTTGGCTTTCTGTGTGACTGCACAGTTGCCATTGGAGATGTTTACTTCAAAGCCCACAGAGCGGTGCTCGCTGCTTTTTCAAACTATTTTAAGATGATATTTATTCATCAGACGAGGTAAGAACACAGAGCTCTCCTCCTATCCTTTAACCACTCTCAACGTCCTGGTTTTTCTTCTTTCTAAAGGTATGAAAGTCTAAAAGAGTATAAATGGGGATTTCAGATGGCCTGAGATTATTTTCCTAACCTTGGCTCTCTAAACATTCCCAGTCCAGAATGTGCTGCCCTTTAAAACCACTTTCTTAGTCAGCATATGGCAACATCAGACCCTGCATTTTGGAAATGAGACATTTGTGTGACCAGATAAATAAAGCATGTAAGTACCACCATCTTCCTGCCCTGAGAACCTTGCAGATTTGGAATCCAGGGATATCCTGGTGCCTCCTGCCTGTGTGCATTGTGTCCAGTACTTTGCATTAGGTTGTAGTCAAGCTTGCTGGGTGAGACTGTCGCTTCTGGCGGGATCCACAGGCTTGGAACAATGGAGAAGCTGTGGCCTTATCACAGTTCTGCGCTTCAGACTCTTGCAGATAAGGGCCAAGACTGAGATTATCAATTCCTTTCAAGCTGTTGTTCAGATGCTTCACCTGGCCAGGTCAGGAGTGGTTCTGCAGGTATAACAACAGCAGTGACAAGGTCTGGCCTCTAACCTGGAGCTTGCTGTTTTTAATGGATTAAACCCTTCTTCATTCCCCGTCCTTTCTGAGGGCTGCGGCCTCCAGCACCTCTGCAAGATAATCTTTAGGATCAGCTGCATTGCCCCTTGGCTGGAAGTGAGATGAGTTAACTGCCTTCCCCTGTGGATGTTGTTTGCTGACACTTAAGTGCAATGCTCGTAAAGATTACACAGTAATGGCAGCTGAATTTATTACTTAAATAAATGGAGTGGCACACACTGATGATGCACAGCTTGCATGGCATCACTGCGGTGCCGTGCAGCTGCGGTTGGCTCTGCGTGGGAGAAACAGGGTGGCCAGGGCTGGTCACCTGTACCAGCCTCAGCTGCAGTTGTGCACATGGTCTTCAGAATCAGAGGGATAAAATGCTGACAGGCACTTGGCTTTGCAGACAGGGCTTCTGCACTTCCGCAGGGCTTGGCAGGGAGTGCTGCTTGTAAAAGTGCTCTCACAGCAAATGGGCAGGTAATGGATCAGGATTTGGATCCCTGTATGTACTTAATCACCTCTTCTGTTTCAGCGAGTGCATAAAGATTCAGCCTACAGACATCCAGCCTGACATATTTAGTTACTTGTTACATATCATGTACACTGGGAAAGGGCCAAAGCAGACTGTCAGCCAGAGCCGACTGGAGGAGGGCATCCGCTTTCTGCACGCAGACCACCTCTCCCACATCGCCATCGAGATGAACCAAGCATTCTCCCCAGAGCCAGTCCAGTCTTCCAACTTGTATGGGATCCAGATCTCCACGGCGCACAAGCTGGCAAAGGAGCGCCTGGCAGCCAAGGAGAGCCTGCCCAAGGTGGGCAGCAGGGCTGCAGCCCAGGGAGATCACCCCCAGCTGCAGCTGTCCCTGGCCATCGGCCTGGACGACGGCCCACTGGACCAACAGGTCGCTCACCCCTCGGCCCAGCCCGCGGCCCTCGCCAAGCCAGCAGAGGAGCGCCCAAAGCTCTCGGTTTCCATAAAGCAGGAGAGGTGCGACTCAGAGCCCGTGGTGTCCCAGAGCTGCACTCCTCCTTCTCCAGAGGCAGCAAGCCCCATCTTTGCCAAGGGCAGCCTCAGGGTGCACCTGTGCCACTACTGCGGGGAGCGCTTCGACTCGCGGGGGGGGCTGCGGCAGCACTTGCACACCCACGTCTCGGGCTCGCTGCCCTTTGGCGTCCCGGCCTCCATCCTGGAGAGCAGCGACCTGGGGGAGGTGCAGCCTCTGGCTGAGGACAGTGAGCCTGGGGATGGCCATCGCCTCGGGGCCTTCCTGCTCAAGGAAGATGAGCATCAGCTGCAGCATCCCAGCTGCAGCGACCTGGAGCCTCTGCAGATCGGGCAGCTCTCCCTCATCTCCAAGGACCATGAACCAGTGGAGCTGAACTGTAACTTTTCTTTCTCAAGAAAGAGAAAAATCAGCTGCACCGTCTGTGGCCGTGCGTTCTTCCGGAAGAGCCAGCTGCTGGAGCACATGTACACGCACAGAGGGAAGCAGCACAAGTACAGCCGCTGCCAGCGGCTGGAGAGCCCCGCCACCCCCAGGTTTCACCCTTACTGTGACAGCGAGAGTGTGGGCAAGAGCTCCAGTTTGTCCCAAGACCACCTAGATGAATGCCTCCTGGAGTCAGATCTCATCCAAGAAAGCGTTGATACGATCCTGGTGGAGTAATTGTCCCCCTTCAGATGCTGAAATTGGATGTTCTGGCATTTTCCACCTAGGGAGTGGCTGCTCTGTGTAGCTGATTTTCTTGAACCACCATTCCCCTCCTCACCTCTGAGATAACTGTGAAGGACTGTGTACTTTGATTTGTGTACTTGCTTTTTTTACTTCTCTAACTTTTAATCTTGAGCTAATTCCCATCTAAATTCTTCTTGGAAGCCTCCGTGTAACCCAGTTATGTTTTTCCTGAATGTGAACTTATCTCTGCTGTGCTTTACTGGAGTTAAGGCTGTATTGCTGGGTGTGAGGTTTAAACATTGTCTAGTACTCTGTGTGGTGCCTAGGACTGTATCCCATAGGATTGCTCTTCTGAAACCAGATGGATGGAAGTGTAGAGGGAAATATATATTGTGTTTCCCGAACAGTTTGTTTTTAATGAAAATAAATATCTCAAGGAGATGAATCCTGAAGTTCATGTTGTATAACTGCAGTTAATAAATCTCTGCATAAATATTTGCAGGAGCCATAAGGCTGCTCTTTTCAAGGGAGTTGGCAGTGTTGATGTAGGGGTGGCAACCTTCATTTTGACAAGCCCTGGAGTCCTCATCTGTCTTCTAAATTTACTTTCAAACTCTAGGGATTTGCATATGTTTTTCCTCCCTCCTACTCCTCTCTCGTTTACTGCTACTGCATGAGCAAGGACAGATTTTGATGCCCCTCTAGGGCCATGTGCCATTATCGGACTGTCTTCTCTGCAGGGAGGAAGGAAAGCTGCAGAGGAGTGTTCTCTCTTCTTTGAGAAGAGGCATATCCTAACCTAAGTCTTCACACGTATTTTCAGAGTGAAAGTGATTTCTGACTCTATAAACAAACACATTCTTAGATATTACAACCTGTATATTTGCTAAGAGCAAATACACAATGTGTTATTTTTTCTCTGCTTGTGGAGCCACCGTGAAATGGTAACATGCAAGTTTTTGCCTTTCATATAATCACAGAATCGTTTGGGCTGGAAGGGACATTAAAGATCATCCAGCTCCAACACCCCTGCCATGGGCAGGGACACCATCCACTAGATCAGGTTGCTCAAAGCCCTGTCCAGCTTTTAATTTATCATTACTTTTTATCTGAAGGGTAACAACTTATCCAAGAGGGGTTTAAAATTATACGTATTCCTCTTGAATTCATCGTTTGTCCCTCTCTAGTTTTTCAAGTGAAATATCCCAGGCTTCCCACCAGACGGGCTGCAGCCCGCCCCTCAGAGATGCTGTTAATCACAGGGCCCCGAGGAGGGGCCACAGACTTCTTAGAGCACAGAGGTCTCTTCTGCAGTGCAGAGCAAAAGCCTCGTGAGCTGTTCCCGTAATCTCATTACCCAGTTTTTGAGAAACTGGAGGCTTCCTGCCAGTCCTGGTGGAGCCGAGTCTGCCTTTGGAAAGGGGGAGCCTGAACAATGGTGAGAACAGTTTGCTGTCAGAACGCCTGCTCCGAAGCTCTTTGTAGTCAGGACCCTTGAGCTGTCTTTGATATTGTCCTGGAGCAAGAGCTGCAATTAAATCACTGTCGAATTAAAAGACCATCTGAGGTCTTTGTAAGGCCAGTTGTTGCTTCTCCTGGGCAGGGAGCTGCACACTCCAGGGGATGGATTGGCCACCGAGAGCTGCCAAATCGTGTTTCAAGACAAAGGGGCAAAACAAACAGTCCCTGAGCCTGCCGAGATGATGTTGCAAAATGCAGGCTGTGGTTTGGAGTGTGCTTCCCTGCTAGCCCCCGTGCTCCTTTTGCTGTGTGTACCCATTAAAGCCGCTCTGGAGTGAATACATCTGAACTCCTCTTAAAAAGCCTTTCTTTAAAACAAGCAAACAAACAGAACCCAGCGACACCCAGGCCTGTGAATGCTGCATCTGAGCACGGAGCCATTCATACAGAGCATTTCCTAGAAGAGAGCCTTCTGCCTCTCTCCCAGGCTAATGGCGTCAGCTAAATCACATCCAGCACAAGGCTGCTCATAACTGGGCAAATGCCCTCCGGCTTCCACTGACCTCTATTTCTACATGGTGGGTAAAAAAGAGAAAAAAACAAGAGGTATTTTATGGTCATTCCCTATTTGTATGTGACACTTTACTGAGTGGGCTGGCTTCTCCGGGTGCTGCTTGCTTCCCTCGGCTTCCTGCATTTAATTTAAAAACAGAGAGAAGTGTTTGCTGGGGTGGCTAGAGCTGCAGAGATGAGCTGTAGAGGGACTGAATATCTATTGTTCAGTCAGTAGATAAGCACCTCGGATCGTCAAATAGGTGCCTAACTTGCCTGAAGTAATTGGTATTGAAAGTCAAAGGGCTCTTGATGTCTCTGCAGAGGTAACGGGGTAGTGGTAATAGAGCTCAGTATTGGGGGCAGCGGCAGGGACAGCAAGCAGCAGTGCCCAAGGCATCTCTGGGACACGCCGCTCATCCTCAGGTGCGTGGGCAGGACTGTTTCGGTCGCTTCTGACCCATTTAAAAGGGAGCTTTTATAAATGCTATGATCTCGGGTGGAAGAGCCAAACGTCTCTCAGCTGTATGTGCTGCGTGTGTGTGCTGTAGGAGTGACTCCATGGCGCTGACTGCAAACACACCAGCAAAGCCGAAATGAAACATAAACCGGGGCTATGTTCTGTCCCTTGTATCCTTGGAAAGATACAACTGTAAGAGATTGTTTTCCATCATCCTCACACCCCCTTTTAAGGTGTACTTTGTTTAACCTTTGTGGGACTGAACATCTGTGACATCAAACATCTGCCGAAGGCTTTTTTTTTTGCATAATTTGCAATACAAGAAATGCATTTTCAGCAGTTTTCTACTGCAAGTGTTAAAGCACTGTTATAATTAAAGCAGCAGGAAAAGCTGGAGACAGAAGTCATCAGCTCCGAGTTATGTTAACATAAAAACATCATTCTCTCCAAGTCTTTTGAATAGAAAATAATTTTACAGGGCAGTTACATTTGCTAAGCAAGGGCAGCAGCTGCTCCTGGATAAATCATGAGAAGTTTTATTACTGTATGTAGAAGACACTTGAATTACTGAGTGCTTAACCTTTATGCCGGTGCATGCTTGGAAATCTGCCTGACTTGCACAGCTGGGCTTGGCAAATACTCATTTCATGTGGGGGTTTGATTTTTTTTTAATAAAAACCTAAAAAAAATTGTCACAGTGTGCAGAATAATTATACTAGTGATTCCTTCCAGATATCTGAGATTGGTTAATAGATGCACATGGGCTTCAGCAAAGAAAGCCCCAGGGTGGGAATACTTCAAGGCTGAAGTCCCAAAGCTCGAGGGGATCCTTGGAGATTTGCCTTGTGCTGTGAAGGGGTCCCATCATCAGGGGTACTGAGCTGATGAACTACTGTCATTGAAGACCCTTGTCTGTGGGCTCTGCAGCTCATGTTTTATGTAAAGATGGGAACATCGGGGCTCAGACACCCCTGCCAAAGCCCCTGACCATGAGCAGACTCCTGAACCAGTTCAAGTGAACCTCTGAAATGCCAGTAAGTGCAGCAGTGGCTGTCATCATCTATCTGGGTGTTGGCCCTAAAATGCTGACTGTAGGTTAGCTGGCTCAACCTCCAGAGCATGAGAAACTATTTCAAGATAGGTAATTTGAATTATTTTGAAATATTTTTAGTGCTCTGATGCTTCTGGGTCCAACAGGGTCTGTGTTTCTCAAGCTTCTTAGGGTGCAGTACAGTGTGTGGAGAAAAGTGTATTTGTGCCCCCTTGCAGTGTGGCATCTGGTTATTTTACTGAGAATCTTGCTTTTGTGCACACTGGGAAAGTTGAACAGGGAAATGAAATTTGCTGTCAGGATGTAAACCTGAAGCAGTGAGCATTGCAGTTAAAAATCAGGCCATGAAATACTGCCACCATGACATTTCCTTTCATTAGTGTAAGGCTGATACTGAATAGCTTTTTAGTATTTTGGAGGCAGAAAGTATTTATCCTGTGTAAGTGCAGCCTTCAGAACTGCAGTGAAAAGTGACCTCAGCATATGCAGTTCAGCATCACTGAAGGGAACCGTGGGCTATCAGTGGCCAAACTGAGAGATTTCTTCATGGCTTGTGGAAGGCCTCCCACAGAAATCAGCCAACCAGGCCATGCCATACCACTGCCAGGATCTTCAGATTCCCTGTTTACTAAAACTCAGTCTTGTCTTTTCCCCTCTTGTCCAGGATTGCCAAAAAAGACTGCAACAGACTAGGCTTTCCAGCAGTCCAGCACTAGGAAAATATATCCTGAGCAGTAAGAAATCATGAGGAAAAAGGTAATGAGGATGGATGTGCCCTAAATTACATGCCAGTTAAATATTTACAATCAGAGCCATGTCAAGACTGAGTTCCCTGAAATGCAATCACAGCATCTACAGGATTTGCATGTTTCATTAAGGAAAAGTAATGACACAACTTCAAAAGCAGCCTACAAGAGGAAGTGTTTTCCACCGACTCTTCCAAACCAGAGACTGCACCCTCGGAACAAAGGCAGGGCAAAGCTCTCAACCTTCTCTGCTGCACTGGGTTTCACCTGACTCGAGACGGCTGTGGGAAAGTTTGGGGGGTTCCAGGCAGCTCATACCTGGGTGTACCACCCGGGATGCTCCCAGCAATGTTTAGTCCATGTGACTCCTCCTATTACTGGCACAAACGGTGCAAGAAAACACTGTGTAAAGCCCTCTGTCCCTCCTGGCAACCGCTGGGATTTGCAAACCACCCGTTTTAGGTGGCTAGAGGCACCAGGGCAAGGAAGCCAGGGCGGCGAGCCATCGGGGGCTGATGGATGTAGGAGAAGAACCTCGCGGGAGGCAGGCAGTGGTGTCAGCCACCGAGACAGGAGCCAGCGGTGGGCGTGCAGCCTCGCCGAGCCCCGGCCGGGGCACCTCGAGCGGAGGCTGATGCTCCGCGTCACCGCTGTGCCCGCAGCCACCCCGGCAGGGACCCGCTCCGCAGCGGCCGCCTCCGCCACCCGCAGCACCGCCGGAGCCAGCAGGGCAGGCGCCCCAGCCTGTCATTAGGGCCGAGCATCCCCCACCGGGCTGCTTTCGTGCCTGGCTTACTCATCGCGCTAATGACCGGGCTGCAGGTGCGCCTTCCTGTTGTGCCTGTTGCGCTCGCCCGCCGGGCCCCCAGCCCGCTCCTGCTGCCCCACACACGGCACGGAGCGTCGGAACCAGAGCCTCCCAGCGCCTCGGCCTTCCCTGCCTTGCTCCAGCCAGGAAATGGAATGTAAATTGGGTTTCAGGCTGTCTGGGCTGCGCCGGAGCCCGACGCCTTCGTGCGGCGCAGTCTGGGAGGTTTGGCAGGCGGGGAGCGGCGGGGGCTGCCGGCAGCAGCCGGGATGCGCCGCTCGCCCTTCCCGGGGGGATGCTCAGGAGCTCCGTAGGAGTCGCGGTACTGGCGCTTCCCACCCAGCTGCCATCTCACCAGGCTCCGTCACGAGGAGCTGTCACCGCGCTGAGCCCTGACACACCGGCACCGCGGCCTCGTGTCTTCATTAAAACGGCAAATGCTGAGAGCAAATGTGACACGAGTGACTGGCGCTGGAGCGCAGAGATGACATCCCTCTCCAGAGTAAAATTTTCTCCCGGGACAACGGCAAAGTGACGCTTGGTGTGTCCTTGCAGCGGTAAGGAGCTGGCACTGGAAAGGCACCTCCTGAAAGGACACCGGTGCCTGCAGAAGGGAGCCTGTTGGAGGACCCGTCCTGGCGGGGTGATGTCACCTCTATCAGATTAAAGAGGTTTGGAAGGCAGATCTCTGCGAGGTCTAACTTAAGGACTGACAGGGTGACTGCCAGCTCGAGCTGCTGATGACACTTTCATCTTAAAAATCTGAATTGCAAAACATGTTTTCTTACCATCTCCCTCCCTTTTGTATCCAGCCTGTTTGTCAGTTTTTATATAACAGAACCTACTTTAAAATGCTGGGTTTGGGTGTTTCTGCTGAAATCCACTTTTTAGCTAAGTGGACTTGAACCCCACAGCAGAAAAATCCCATCATCTGGCACGGAACTGCACTCTTCAGAATTCTCTGCAAGAAGAAAGACACGTGAAAGCTGTGCCTCCTAAAAAAACATTAACCTATACTATAGCTTAAATAACTGTATAAGAAATAACATCCTCTGATTAGTTTGGGGTTTTTTTAAAGTCACATTTAATGTTAAGATTTTGTCTGTTTGCAAATGAAAAGTATTTCATTATTTTAGTGCTACCCAACAAGAGCTGACAAGAACCATTTCTCTGGGAAATAAAACTGCAGAGGTAAAATCATATTAGAGCAATTATTTAAATCAATCTGTTTCCTTGGAGCACTTCATTTTGAGTTACTCATGTTGAAAGGTTCTGTCTCTAAGAGAGGCAACATTAGGGCTTCACTACCTGTAACATGCGGGTCTGTCAGCAGGGTCTGGCTTCATCCATCCATCCATCCATCCATCCATCCATCCATCCATCCATCCATCCATCCATCCATCCATCCATCCATCCATCCATCCATCCTTCCATCCATCCTGAGTGCAGACCAGGATTCCCATGTATTTCATGAATTTACTCAATTTCATACATACATTTGTGAAAAAACCAAAACCCAAACCCCACAAAAACAACAACAAAAAGCCCCCCAACCACTTCTTCGCTTTTCTGCATAAGGACACATACAAGAATGTCCATCATTTATGCAGGGGTTGCCCCTCGGACTCAAACACCAGATTCCTGGCTGCTGTAGAGTCAGTTCTTTGAAGCCTACGGAGCTGCCGTGACCTTCAGCAGCGGGAGATCCATCCCTGCGCATTTCTAATCCCCTTTTTGTGTCCCAGGGCAGGAAAGAAAATGCAATATTTGTTTGTGCCATGATTCTCTACTGGCAGTTTCCACAAGGAACTTTTCAATGGATACACTTGTTTTCTCCTGGGCTCAGTGTTGACATTACAGAAAAGCTTTTTATCCCCTTGGAAGCCTTTCTGGGTATGAGTTATACTATTTAAACACCCTTTTCTCTGCTGCTAATATAAAAAAGCTGTGGGAGATGAAAATATCCAAAATGACACAGCAAAGTGGGGATAGGGAACTTGTTGAATATAGAGCTGAATTGTGTCCCCTGAGGAGAACACTGGAAACATCTGGGACAAAAGCAGCGGCACAAGCCATGGGGTGAGCAGAAGAACCACGTCCATAATTCAGAGGGCAGCAAGCAATGAATTTCTGGATAAGGAGCCAGACAGCTCAGAAGAAAGCTGAATGGGGCTATAAAAATAGTTTGATAGCAGGAAAAATTTCTTGCCTGAGAGGAGCATCCAGCAGTGGCTCAGACTGCCCAGGGCAGTGGTGGAGTCACCAACCCTGGAGGAATTTAAGAGAGGTGTAAATGTGGCACCTGGGGAGATGGTTTAGTGGTGGCCTCGGCAGTGCTTGGTGATCCTAGAGGTCTTTTCCAGCCTAAATAATCCCATGATAATTCCAGGTTATTTTAGCTGTTGGTGAGGAAGATAGTCCTAAAGTTAGACCACACTTTGGTGTTCTGACACAACCACGCAGCCACATCCTCACACATTTCCTGGCCCGGCACTCTTTCACAATAGTAAATTTATCATTCCTTCTCTGAAAGAATAAATGTTTTATTAATATTCTACTCACTAATCATAAGAAAGGAGTAGAGAGTGTTAATTAAGTCATTAGCGGCTGTTATGAGCCTATATTTTGTTCTGTAAACCTGAAAGAATAAATAGTATTAATACTATTAAAAATGTATGACATTTTGCCCGCATATTTTCTGTATGTCTTTAAGTGTCTGAAGAAATTACATGAAAGATGTTATGCAAAAAAAAAAAAAAAAAAAATTAGGGTATAGGACCCATTTGAGCTGTCACAGAAAATGCCAGAGCACCAAATGTGCTGCTCCTCCTCCCAAAGTGCCAGCCCCATCCTGAACCCTGCCAGCACCAAGCTGTGCACCTGGAAACAGCAATCCCAGGCCTCGAGAGCAGGAAGCACGAGCCAGCAGCTCGCAGAGAAAACCAAACCTCCTGCATGGGATCAGCGCTCTGCCATTCTCTGGGCAGTGGGGTTTGATCCCTGTCAGTCTGCAGAGCCTCAAACATTTTCCTCTGGTGCTATGGGGCATCTAATAGGGAATTTAACCATGGGGCAGCAGGATGGCTTTTCTTAGCTGCCGGAGATCTGTGATCCTTCATAAATTCCTTATAGCAGTCCCTGGGTAGCCAGGACTGTGTAGTGGAAGTGATTGACCAGCAACCAAAAGGAAATGTCAGAGAAAGGGCAGAGGAGGAGCAAACCTCCAAAGAATTTGGGTCTGCCCACGAACGTTAAGATTTCTCTCTGCTCACTGCATGACTGCCTGAAAAAGCTGGACACAACGGAGCACCACTGTGAATTAATCCTTCCACATATAAAATCTCTCCATAGCTGCCCACTCAATCACAAGGCAAGAAAACAACAGGTACATTCAGCTTTAATGAAATAATCATCAGTTCTATGTACAGCTGTAATAGAGGGAAAACCAGCCACAAGAGAGGATGCAAACCCAACCCTCTGACACAGAGCAAGTCGTAGTGCAGGGCTGGACTAAGCATTTCTGCCATTCTCCTCCTCTTTTGAAGACGTGTTTCGCCTAAAAGGCAATACCGAGATAACACAAAATCCTCCCAAAACAGCTTAGCAGGCTGACAGATGACAGCCTGGCCCTGTGGGGTAATTTTGTGTTTATTTACTAAAGCTTGGACATCCTCCTCTGCAGCTGACTCCAGTGGGGTCCCACAGCAATGCTGTAGCCCTTTGCTCAGCACCAACCTGCCACAGTGCTCAGTGCAATCCCTTGAGCCACCCCCAGCAGCAGGATGGCTCTTCCCGGGGTGCAGTGGCAGCTCCAAAGGTACATCTAGAAGACCTTTAAAAGTCCCTTTTTCAAAACTATGGCAAAATACCTGGAAGGACCATTATGAAGTACAAAGCCATTAAAATTATACACACTGAATTATCAATAGCTGATAACTTAATAAACAAATTCACAGAAAAAAAAATACACTTTTTTTTTCTTTACCACTCTCAGGGGTTTTTTTAAGTTTTACTTGCACAGAAACGAGCTGTGGCTCTTGCTGCTTGCAGTCCTCTTGTGACAATGGAGATGTTTTATCAAGGTTTAAAACAGGGTTGTGCACCAGGTACGAGGGACAGGTACAGCCCTTGTGTTTCAGCAGGAATACAAATCCTATGCTGGGAAGGGAAATCTCAGTGAGCCGCCCATGGTCAGTGAGCAATTGCCAAGCGCGGCTGCTATTTCTGTACCGGCTGAGGAATACGCAGGAGAATTTTCTCAGAGGAACACATGGCCTTGCCCACAGCTGGATACAAATTCCAGCCACACAGATGCAATCCCATATTATTAAAAGGCCCCTTTCTCATGGAGAGCTGGTAGTTGGAGGCGATGCTCACGCACACACTCTACGCTGGTGCAAACCCCCTCGGAGCAGGGCAGTTCACGGGGTTTGATAGCAATGGGCTTGTCCAGGCATTCTTCAGCCATGTCCTCAGGCCCTCATGTCTGGATTTTTTTTCCCTGAGGACTTTGGTAAGATTGCTCCAGCATTTCCCTGCATGTTTTAGAGCGAGCTGGATGGCGTGCCAGAGCCTGGTGGCAGCGAGCCGGGCGTAATGCGCGATTCCCAAGGGATGCCTGGGCTGGATGGAGGCAGGAGGGCTTTGCGGCGAGCGGGGAGCGGTGCGGGACAGGCTGCCGCCAGCAGCCGGGGGTGCCAGCGGCACTCAGACCAAATCAAAGCAATCCCAGCGCCGGCAGCACATTGCAGCTTCCCAAACTATGTTGACTGCTAACACGCATGCAGCTCACTGCTATTTATATCACATGCCATGTATAAAAAATATGCTACATCTGAGGAGAGCTTCACCACGACACCGGGACTGGGACGGAGGAAGGCGAGGGAGGAGAGGGGCTGCCTGCAGCAGGGCTGCTCCCGCCCAGCCCACGCCCGCGACGCCGCAGGGAATTTTGAGTTTAATGGTGCGAGAAAGGCCCCCCCGGCAAACGAGGCGCTGTCGCTTTGCTGGCATTCGCGCAGCCCGGGGTCAGCAAGGCGAGGCTGATGCTGAGCTTCAGCATGTCTGGAGATGCACAGGCTGCTCCTGACAGGGGGAGAGGCCGAGGGAAGGAGAGCGCTCATGGAACCCGCCAGCCCCATGCGACAGCAGCGACCGCGGTCCCTGGCGCCCGTGCGGAGCAAGGGCCTGTTCACAGCACTAAGCACAGCCCAGCAGTGATGTTTTCATTTTAATATGGCAGACCCTTCGCTCTCCCTCATCTGCAGTAAAGCCCCAGCAAGGCTCCAGCTGTTCCAGGGTGCCCTGAATCCAGCCCAGCAGCAGGTCGGGCGCTCACTGCCTCTCAGGAGCTTTCTTCGAACACATGGTATGGACAGATCTACAGCATGAACAGTGGGTGAACAGGGCATGGATGACAGCAGAAATGTGGCCTCCACATAAATATGCCAGTAAGTGAAAATACAGTCACTGTAAAACCTTAATTTTTCCGCAGCTGTGGTTGGTGGCGTCTGAAGGCCCAGGGGACACCCTGCACTCAGCAGGGTCTGCCCACATCCCGGGATCTGTTTCACATCGACACACAACTGAACGGGCATGCAGAGTTAACTACACCTCGGCCCCAGGAGCTCTCCGAGTTCTCCTCACACCCCGCAGGCCACATGGAGCTTTAAATCACTCCCTCTCTTCTTTCTCTCTGAGGCAAGGCTGCCATCACAGAAAGCTGTTGTGTTTATTCTGTTCCAGGGCCATTTCGTTGACCAGTTGCTCTATGGATGACTGAATGGCTGCCTTCACCAGGGAAGAGGCGGTTTCTATGAGGAGCAACTCATACTGCTCCCCAGTTCTGTGCCCCTGGTCACCCAGACCTTTCTCCTCTGCCTGGGGACTGCCACCAGACTCGGGGCCCTCCTTTTGACCAACATCAGCACTCCTGTTCGATTTTTTATTCCCTTTTTTCTTTTTTTGGTGCAAAACTGGGGATGGCTCATAGGCCTGGTCAGAGTCGGTGTTGTCAGAGTCCTCAGCTTCGGTGATGGTGATGACGATGCTGACACCAGCGCCTGCATTTGCTTCTAATATCTGACGGCTGGAGCATTCCTGCACTCTTGTTGCTTCTTGCGCACTCGCTGCCTCCTGCGCACTCGCTGCATCCTGTGCACTCGCTGCCTCTTGCACACTCACTGCATCCTGCACACTTGCTGCCTCTTGCACACTTGCTGTATCCTTCACACTCTCTGTCTCCTGCACACTTGCTGTATCCTTCACACTCGCTGCATCCTGCACACTCGCTGCCTCTTGCACACTTGCTGTATCCTTCACACTCACTGCATCCTGCACACTTGCTGCCTCTTGCACACTTGCTGTATCCTTCACACTCTCTGTCTCCTGCACACTTGCTGTATCCTTCACACTCACTGCATCCTGCACACTTGCTGCCTCTTGCACACTTGCTGTATCTTTCACACTCACTGCCTCTTGCACACTTGCTGTATCCTTCACACTCACTGCATCCTGCACACTTGCTGCCTCTTGCACACTTGCTGTATCCTTCACACTCTCTGTCTCCTGCACACTTGCTGTATCCTTCACACTCACTGCATCCTGCACACTCGCTGCCTCTTGCACACTCACTGTATCTTTCACACTCACCGCATCCTGCACACTCACTGCATCCTTCACACTCACTGCTTCTTGCACACTTGTTGTATCCATCACACTCACTGCATCCTGCACACTCGCTGCATCTTGTGCACTTGCTGCCTCCTGCACACTTTTGGCATCCTTCACACTTGCTGCATCCTGCACACTCGCTGTATCCTTCACACTCATGGCATCCTGTGCACTTGCTGCATCCTGCACACTCACTGCATCCTGCATGCTCACTGCATCCTTCACACTCGCTGTATCTTTCACACTCGCTGTATCCTTCAGACTCACTGCCTCCTGCACACTTTTGGCATCATTCATGCCTGTTGCATCCTGCACACTCGCTGTATCCTTCACACTCATGGCATCCTGTACACTTGCTGCATCCTGCACACTCACTGCGTCCTGCATACTCGCTGCCTCTTGCACACGTGCTGCCTCTTGCACACTCGCTGTATATTTCACACTCACTGTCTCCTGCACACTCACTGTGTCCTGCACACTCACTGCATCCTGCACACTCACTGTATCTTTCACACTCGCTGTCTCCTGCACACTCACTGCCTCTTGCACACTCACTGTATCTTTCACACTCGCTGTCTCCTGCACACTCACTGCCTCTTGCACACTCACTGCATCCTGTGCACTCACTGTATCTTTCACACTCACTGTATCCTGCACACCACTCTCTGTCTCCTGCACACCTGCTGCCTCCTGCACACTCACTGTATCTTTCACACTCACTGTATCCTGCACACCACTCTCTGTCTCCTGCACACCTGCTGCCTCCTGCACACTCACTGCATCCTTCACACTGGCTGTATCCTGCACACTCACTGCCTCCTGCACACTCACTGTATCCTTCACACTGGCTGTATCCTGCACACCTGCTGCCTCCTGCACACCTGCTGCATCACCTCCAGATGCCAGCTCACTGAAATCAGTTACAGTCTCCTCGGCTTTGCACTCCCCAGGAAGATTTATGCTTTTTTCCAATTCATCCCTTTCGGGCACATCTTTGCAGATATTGGGGATTTCCTGCTGCTCAGTGATTTCAGGGGCATTGTCGGGTTGATCTTTGGAAACAGGCGCTTCGGGAGTAACTTCCCTGCCATCCACAGCATCGGTGGTTGGGGGCAGGCTCCCTTTCTGCAGTTTGTCCTGGGCTGTTTCATCAACTGTCTCTGAATCTGTTATCTCCGACTGAACGGTGCACTCCGAGTGTTCCTCTGCATCAGCTGTGGCCTCTGTCAGGGGCTCACTCTTCCCAACAGAGGTGTCACTTTCCTTTGCTGTATCCTGGTCTTCTTTCACTGTGTCCCGGTCCTCCTTCACTATATGCTGCTCCTCCTTCACTATATCCTGCTCCTCTTTGATTGTATCCTGGTCCTTCTTTATTGTATCCTGGTTCTCCTTCACCGTGTCCTGCTCTTGCTCTGCAGAGACTGGGCTGAAGGATTCAGATTTGTCTGTCGGGGCCGAATCCTCTGGCTCTTCACTAGCCTTATTCACAATACCCATCACTTCATTTGCTTGGACACTGCCCTCTGACTCTTCCACTGCTTCTGAGGGGCTGGGCTTTTTCTTGCCTCTGGAGAACCTCACACAGGGCATCTTCACCCCAGAGCTCGCCCGTTTCTTCGGGAGGTCTTGTGCACAGCTCTCCTCAGCATCCACCTCCAGCTGCACTTGGGAATCGGAGGGCACCTTCTTCCGTGAGGAGGATTTCGGCCTTCTCCGAGGTCTGGTAAGGTTTTTGATGGCTGACCAGGCTCCTTTGGAGGATCGTGATGGATTGGAAGCTTTTGCCTCCTCTTGGTCAGCGCTCACACCTTGGCTTTTCTCCTCTGAGGCTCCTTCGCATGCATCCTTCACAGTCAGCCCCTTCTTACAAGGCTTCTTCCGCTTCTTAAAACAGAGCATGGAGGGTTTATCTGCTTGTTCCTCTGGTGGGGAACATGTGGCCCCTGTGCTGGGAGTCTCTGCCTCTCTTGGGTTCTCCATTTGAATTTCCTTAGCTGCCTTCACCATATTCTCTTCTCTTTTGTTGGTGTCGTGCCGCCCAATTTTCCTGATCAATGCTTCAGACACAAGAACTGCAGAGCTGCTCAAAGTGCATTTTTTCCTCAAATAGATTTCCAAATAACGTTAGTTGCTTTGTAACGAGCGTGTGTGGCAGTGAGAAGTTCTGCTGGAGCTGTCGCATCCACTTTATAACTCCCACTTCGCCTTATTACTCACTTTATCACCTCTCCGAGGAATCCCGGGTAGATGTGGAGCTGAACAGGCTTCTCCTTGGCTTTGCTGGCCTCAGTCACTCTCATCTCCGGAGCAACCCACTTCCACTTGTGCTTGGTCTAACAGCAACGACTGTATAATGGCCAGTCTGACATACCTTTTTTTCCCCCAAAGGATGACAAATCAAGCCAAGAGTTAACAATTTTTATTCACCCCACGGACCTGGAAGGAACTTGCACTTTGTGAGCTCTCTGCAATTCCACATTGCCCAGGCAGCTTGATTGAAGCACCAGTGGAACCAGCGGCTGTTTTCTGCCCCCCAGTGACAAGGTCAGATGCTGCTTTGCCTTGGCTGTGCTTTCTGCTTCAGCTCCCCTTGCGTGTTACATGAAATTTGCTGCAAAGCATGACCGAGGCTTTCATCTTTTATCTGGAACACAATAAATGAGTGATAAGACCCGCAGAGTAATTTTTAAAAAGTACTAAAAAGTTTTTTCTCTCTAAACATTTCATTTTGGGAGGCAGACCAGGGCTGGATGCACTATAGCAGGTTTTTTTCACTAATTAGCATCAATATCCAAAGGCAAAATAAGGCCACAAGATGTCAACCCAGCGATGTTCCATCACAGAAAGTAATATTTTGGTATTTGATATGGTAAAAATGGACTTTTTTTATATAACTGCCCAGATTATGGCGAATACTTATTACACAGGCACACACATATTTTCTTCTCCTACGGTTTGCTAAATCCTTTCCCCACTGCTCCATATGCACTTATAGTTCCAGCTAGGGAAATTACACCCTGAGACAGCAGATATTTTTATCTTTAATGCACCATATGACAATATGCAAAAACAGAGAATACAAAAAGGAGGCTTGAGGAATACAAAAGCGAAATCACATGGCAAAGAAGGGAGCTTATTTATACTACGTGCATGCCTCCCATGGCAACCTCAATTAACACCGTGTGTGCTCATCAAAGACATGATGTTGTAAGATGTGTGTCAACCTTAGCAAAAAAAAAAAAAAAAAAAGCTCTGCCGCGAAACCTCATCAGAACCTTTTGGATAGAACCATGCAAAAAGGTGTTACCACAAACAGACCAACTTCTGCAGGACGGGCTCGGGGGCTCCGGGCAGGGCTTCACACGGCATTTCGTGCTCTGCTTTTCAGGAGCAGGGTGATTAAAAGGGGGTTCCGGGGCACGCTTCCCCCGCAGCACATTTGGATTTTTAAAATTATTGTTATTTTAATGAGACTATTTTAAGGGGAAAGCGAGCGGAGCTGTCAGAGCCGTGTGAGCGCGCACCCGCAGCCGCCGGTGCCCCGAGCGCATCCCGCAGACCGGCTCCGCCGCCCCCGCGCCCGGCAAGTTTTGGGGGCGTCCGCGGGTGCGCA
>VYZT01035230.1:21624-252225 GCA_013400735.1 Pomatostomus ruficeps
GGCCCAGCTCCGCCGGCACCTGCTCGCCGCCTCCTTCCTCCTGTGGGAGAGCATCTCTCCCTGCTCGCCGATCAGCATCCCTTTCTTCTCGCGGGGTCGCATCCCGCCCTGGAGCGGGATAGCACCGCTCTCCTGGCGGGTAGCACCCCTCCTCGTGGGGCAGAGTCACCTTCCGTCCCCTGCCAGGCTGTGCACAGCCGCTGCAGACCCGAAAACCACCAACTTCAGCTCGAGGTAAAGGTCCTCCCAGAAATCGAGCTGCGGTTTGTAGTTCGGATCCCAGTGGCAGCAGGAGGCACTGTAAGGAGCCCGGAGCACACCCGGCAGGGAGGAGGGACCGCTGGGATTTTCCTGGCTCTGTGGGAAGGAAGGGGGTCGCGCTCTTGGCAGTTGTGTTTTGTGTCTCACCTGAAACCTTCACAGCTTTCAGCACTCACTGTTGGGGGGGCTGCAGGAGCGACACCTTTGGAGGTGGAGGTAAGGACAGCCAGCTCTTGGCTCCAAACTCCTCCATGCTCAAAACACCAGAAAAAGTGCCTCTTTCATAGGAGCCTTTCTTCTCTCCAAAGCAGCTGAGATCTGACTTAAAAAAATCACATCTCCAGCTGTGATGATTGATGGGAGAGCATCCAGAAAAAGGACTGCCCAGTGCAGCCGACGAACTACAGGAAACTGTAGCTGAGATGCCCGAACGTCCCCATTCATCTCCACGGGGAGCTGACGCCCACAAAGCTTTTACAGACATTAACTGCTTCACAGCGTGTTTGCGCACCAGAAACCGAGCAAAGCAGCACTTTGAACTTGCAAGTGGCTTCCAGCGTAGGCCAGGCTTAGAAAAACACACACGGCTTCCCCCCTCCTCGGCTTCTTCATGGGAAAAAAGGTACAAAACGGGTTACTTGGGCTGAAATGTCAGCCAGGAGGGCAGGAAAAGCGCATCGAGCATCATAAGCTATTGCCTTTTTAAAAGCTCCCCTCTGAGATGTGTTTGCTTGCATTCACTCAGGATAATAAACTTCATTTGGAAACAGCTTCTCTCCTGAG
The DNA here is from genome assembly GCA_013400735.1 of Pomatostomus ruficeps. Taxonomy (NCBI): domain Eukaryota; kingdom Metazoa; phylum Chordata; class Aves; order Passeriformes; family Timaliidae; genus Pomatostomus; species Pomatostomus ruficeps. The sequence goes on from VYZT01035230.1 coordinate 22,669, forward strand.
GTGGGTGGTGGGTTCTAATTATGATCCACTTCTTTATTAAAGCCAAGTGAGGCCCTTCAAAGCAAGGAGCTTTTCCCTCGTTGCAGTTGGAGGCAGGAGGGAGGGAGGCAGACAACGAGAATGGATAATGTGAGGCTGGGGAATGCGTGGTGTGTTGGAGACAGGCTGCCATGAATCCCCTTGGGAGCACTTTGCATGGAATCCAATTATTCCTGATGCGCCAGGGGCAGATGGTAGCACCAATGGCTGTGGTGTAAGGGAAGAAAAAGACAGGGTCTGTGGCAAGCAAAGGATCAGGTCAGAAGTTGGGTGAGCTGGACTGAAGATCCTGGCCCAGCTGGATCCCATTTCCTTTCTGGGCCCACACTCAAGTGCTGGTGACATGCAACAAGTCAACCAAGCAACAACTTCTCTTTCTCGTCCCCAGTACTACTTAAAAACATAAATGTGTTATTTCTTACAGGATGTGATGCAGTGCTCTCACAACAGCACAGCTCAGGGACGGATGGCCATAACACCAGCTAAGGACTGGGCCCACAAATAGCCCACAGAACAAATCTGTACATAATTAGTTTTTTCTCTAGGCAACAGGAGGAGAAGACAACCATCCAGTACTCAGAAGAAATTAAGTGTCCTCTGTGCCCTATTTGATAGGACAAGACCTAGCTGGCACCCTTAGCTGCAAAGGAGAGTGTTAAAAAAATAACCTATTTATGTATCCATAAGATAGAGAGAGGTTGGAAGTGCAGGATGGAAAACATCCCCATTAATCTCGGGAGGTGCTTGGGGCTATTTTTTGGTCCTTGTGCTTTGTTGTTGTGTAGCAAACCCTTCAACAGCTCGTGCCTGATGCGGTGTTGTGCATCACTGCGGGAGGGGGACTAGCAACCTCTTGAACCATCTCTCTCAAGCACATGGCTATGATCTCATGCTAAACTAAAAGGAGGCTAATCTTAGCATAAATTTGCACTTATCCCATCTTTCATAAGCATAAAATGAAGGTGGAACACAGAGCACTCTCAGGAAAGCAGTGTAGCAGGGAAGATTAAATGTAGGAACTGACAGCAGGCTTGGCAGCATCCGTTCTGGCACTCTGCTCCAGGGAAGGCTGGTCCCAGGAGCTGCAGGTGAAGAGGCACCCTCAGCCAGGCGGGGGGCTGGGCAGCAATGGGGGAACCCCTCCCGACCCCCTGCAAGGGGACTGAGCCTGCTCTGCTGGCTGCCAGGAAATCCTTGGCTGGATAACATCAAAAGGAACATTTTAGGAAACTGTGAATGCATCTCAAGTGCTCTTATGACTATTTAAAGTGTTCTGTCTGCTTGTGTCACAACCAGGTAACTTTTATATAATTATTCTCCTCTCCTGAATAACTGAAGAGCTAGAGATCTCTTTCTCTCCTCTGTGTGTGTGTGTATATATATATATATATATATATATTCACATATACATATTCACACACAGTATCTGTGTACTACAGATGCTCCCCTACGTTGGTGCACACCTACATCTCAATCCTCCCAGTTCTCACCAAATTTGGAATGTTTTTAGATTCAGTTCTGACACAAGCAGATGGGCCTCACGAGTCTTAATTCAGATATTCTGCAGTCAGCTGCAAGTATCTCACATTCACAGAATAATTCAGGTAGTTTATTTCCTACAGATGACATACATCATCTAGGGAAGGAAACCAGATTAAAACACACACACCCTGGTGCATTGCAGGCTACTTATGACTGCAATAATCACTCTTACTTGTCACTACAAGGATTGCTGTTGTGTGCTGTTAATCACAGAAGTAAGTTCTAATTCAGTAATCTCAGTGCATACATTAAAACCCAAAAAGCACTTGAAGTATTTGCCAGTTTATTTGTATTAGTTAAAAAATTGGCAGCAACGCTATCGTCATGTTACAAAATGATTTTTGGCCTGCTGACAAAACCTGCTACAAATCACTTGATCACTATTCATGTTGCCTCTATTGACCAAAAAGGAACCTTCAGAAACAAGGCTTGTCAGTGGTGTAACTGCACTTAGGGCTGAGCAGAAAATGGTTCAAAAGACACACGTGGTAGAAGCCACAGATACGGGCCAGAGACCCAGTCCCTCCCGATCTGACATCCAGAGGTTTCATTCCACTGACAGAAGAATACAGTAGTTCCAGCTGGGCTTGGGGTATCTGAGGTGGCTCAGGTGCCTGCAGGAATAACTCTCAGCAGAAGCCAGGCTAAGCACTTCTGGGAGTACTGGGAAGCGAAGGGATTCCTCCTTGCTCCTCTGAAACGACACCAGCGCAGCGTCGGGGCACAGCACGTCCTCCCGTAGCGTGAGAAGTGGAACAGAGAATTCTGTGTGGCAAATGGGAAACTGCAGCCAACCAGACTTTCAGAGATAATATATGCTGGAAAACCCCGATGGTTAAGACAATTAAGTCCCAAGACTGTTTCAAACAGCTCCAGCTTTAGGATTTTTAATTATTAAAATCATGTTACTGAATCAAAAGAGGTCATTAAATCCAAGTTTCTGTATTCTGCTTCAGCTACAATTATGAAGCAGGAGGTCTGTAGAGGAAGTATGCTCTATATGCTCAGTGTCAACTAGCTTGGAACACAGCAGTTTAAAAATTATTACAGATTAAAAGTTAGCGGTGGATGCTTCAGCACTCCTCCTTCCAGTCACTTCTTGCACTCTATTTTCACTCATATCTTGTTTTGACTTAAAAAAAAGATCAGAGCACAGTTCCATTTACATGACTCATCAGGTGTTCTTCTGGGAGATAAAAACAAAAATAAAATTTAATTACTACTATATAGTACTGCAGGCAACTTTCATGCTGAATTATAATCAAATGTCATTTGGAAACATATGGCATAATATGGGATTGGCTTAACTCCATTATCTCAAGATCTTTGGAAAAATAAAGCCCCAGTACCGAAGGCCTTCAAGAAGGCACTGACCTTTGGTTCATCATTCCTTTCAGAAGAGCCCATTTACTCCTCCTGACACTGGGTCCAAGTCTATATCATAGAAGCAGGGTCTTGTAGGAAGTCCTGGCATTGTGCTCATCTGGACAACAAGAGACAAAATGTTAAAAAGGCAGCAGCAGCATTTTGTGCATAAGGTCCATAACCGAAGACTTGGATGGCAACAGCTCCTTGAACACAGACCAGAGAATGATGGTCATGGACTGTTTGGAAGCACCCCATGAGAACCAGGAACTTCCGGGTCAGTAGACAGATACAAAGTTTTCTGCTTTTTATGATGAGGATTAAGTTTGGTTTCTGCAGCTGCAAGTAACTGAGCCCAAGATTTGGCAAAGTATTTGGATATCCAGCTGACCAGTTGGAGGAGTGTTCATGGACCTTGCTAGGATAAGACAATTACTTCTGGCAGTTTTCTGGGTACTAAAGTGTGGATACAAATTTGAATACAACTTTGCCAACTGTAAAATCTCAGTAGATTACAATTCTTTAGGAGTCTAGAACTACACATGTTAAATAATTAGGAACAATTACCATTGAGAAGACAGTTTAAGTAGCCTGGGGTTTGATTTGTTTTTTCTAAACTGGGATGAAGCTTAAACAGAGATGCAGAGGCCAATTTTGACTGGAACGTGCTCAGAAGGGCTGTGCAGGGGCAGAACTGAAGCTCACAAGGCAGCTGCCAGCACTGCTGCCTCAGGCCAGTGCTCTGCACTTGTCCCACTGCCGAGTACCCGGTTTCAGGGATGCAGAACACAAGGCTGGCAGGAACTACACTTGGCCTGATTTTTTTCTTGCAGCATTTCTCCTCCCCTAACTCAGCATTTAGCCAGCAGCACACACAGGCTGAACACGGAGGCTCTACAGAGGTGGACAACTTGTGCCCATGTTGGGAGTTTGTGTCAGTGGTCATCGAGCGCTTTCATAAAAAGGGAGAACTTGAAAGGTCTCATTTGCTATCTGCATCACCCCGCCTCAGCTTTCAAAGTCAGTATTGTTATGCCTGTCTCCATTAGATTAAAGATCTCTTTGGCAACCTGGTATTTTCTCCCTGAGCAAGTATTTTGCACGCTAATCAAATTACCTCCCCATCTTCATTTTGATAATAAGCTAAGCAACAATGAGGCAAAGCTTTGTTGGTGAGGCCTTTTCTGCAGTTCTCAAAACTGTTCAGGGAGCTTTTGGAGTCCCAGCCCATTTTCCTAAGCCATTTACAAGTGCTAACACCAGTCCCACATGTACTGGTGTCTGCAAGTCTTTCACAGCTTATGCAGAGGCAGAAATCACTTAAAGTCTCCTCTTTCTAGGGCTGCACTAGCTTTTTGTAAGAGACACTGCCTTCCCAGACACAGAATAGAGGGGGCCACAGAAAGGACCCCCATTCCTTGTCTTGGTGCTCAGCTGTATGAATATTTTGCTCTCAAGAACCTCTCAAAGAAGTATTAAGTGGTTCTAAGTGCCCAGAGGGGTTTTCCTGTTCTCAGCTCCCAGTCTCTGGCCACAAAGAGCAAGAAACTTCCTATTTATTTATGTACCACTGAAGAATCACGGAGCTTTACAGATCTCCACCTCCAGATTCAGAGGGCCACAGCAGGAGCTGAGAGAGTGACATTCAATAGAGTAGGAGGTGCTGAAAATGTGCCTGACTTTGCCATTTCTTGCACTTTCCATTTTGAAATGAACAGTCAATTTTTCCTCCTTTCCTATCCATAGGGCAGCCCACAGTGGCTACTTCGCTGTCTATTACTTAAATGCAGTCTGCTTAAACCCCAAATTTCCATGCAGTGCAGAATAATTTCCATCCAGGCTACTAATTTTCTGTACAATGCTTCATGCACTCAGTTATTTTCAGAGCTGAAGGAATGAACTTTTTCTCCTTTATTCTCCTCCCCTTTAATACCACATGTGCTCAAAAAGAGCACAGGGCAATTCACTCTATTTATTTACAAGAAAAACTTAGCCCACATGGGTATAATCAAACCCCTCGCAAGATTTCAAATAAAACTAACACCAACCAAACATATATTATTTGTTGCTCTTGTGGATCTTTCAAAATAAATGCCATTTAGGATCTAGAAAACCAGAGCTGAATAAAGGAATTGTTTTCAATTCAGCAGCACCAGAAAAGAAACCCTATCAGGGTCCAAAGATTTATTTCACTTTAAATCTAGATAACCTTTGAAATAGTATTTCCTTTAAAATCTCAAAGTATTTCATTGAAGTACAACAGTTTCAACTTTGAGCCAGAAAGGAAAAACCCAAAACTCAGAAGCGGAGGGAAAAAAAAGTGACATGCCTTTGTGATTAACTTCAGATAACAAGAATAGGCACACACCGGTGATTAATTTCACCTCACATTTATCCTAAAAGCTTCTGCATAGAGCTACATATTTGTTGCATTTTCAGCTCACAGTTCAATGGCTGCTGCCAAAAATTTATTCTGAGGCTAACAGATCCCCTGCTGAATGGGTTTAAAATAGTGATCTGATTCAAAATGCCCCAGATCGCCTCTCAAAAGGACATCCATTCCCCGGGCTTTAGACACCACAGAGGAGTGATCATATCCCAACCAGAGGACTTACTGTTAACTCTGGCAGAATTAACACCACAATTTGCTACGTGGCCAAGAAAATATTAGGAAACTGGTAAGAGAGCAGAAGGGAAAAAGTCCAACTCCACAGAAAGCGAAGACATCAGAAAAAGAGCCAAAATGTTAGTTTCAATGTCAGAAAACATCTCTCTCTCATGTAGCTCACTAATGCATTGTACCCTTTCCTTCTCCAATGCTTATGAAATAAATAATGAAATAAATCATTATTTGGACAAAATCTTGGCTTGCAAAAAATGCCATTTATAACATTTAGATAGGCATGCTATCTTTCATTCTTTCCCAAAACACACATTGGTCTTTAGATCATGGATGAGCCAGACTTTCATCAGGATGTGGTTACCTTATTTATGCTGGGTAAGCTGGAAACCTTAACTACCTTTTTTTTTTTTAAGAATTAAAAGAAAAAGGGAGCCAATACTTGGCTCTAGCTAGCATTTGAAGGAAGAGAGGATCCAACTCTCAAATCAACAAATTTCCTCAACTGAGTCATGCCCCCCTAATGCTTTTGAAACTTTATTATAACAAACATGTTGCCATGAGGACTTCAGAAAAAGGTTCAGGCCTAATAAACAAGAAGAAGAGCTGCTTGCTCCAACTGCCTCATGCCCTGAGGTAATCTAATGAGTTACTTAACATTTCCCGTGGAGAGATTCCCCAGGTAAGATTTCCAATGGATTCTTTCATCCTAGCATTGTTTCTACGGATGCAAACCTGAACGTGAGTTCATTTTGCAGACAGCTCCTCTTTCTGCCGGGCAATTCATATCAAAGCTGTTCCAGGATTCTGTTTCCATTGTTGCTACTCTCTCCCCTCTCAGCTGACATTATGCCAATCACATCAAAGAACAGAAACTAAAAACTCAAGGGCACAGTGAAATGAGTTGTTGCAATTGTTGCAGGCTGAACAGCAAACAGATGGTCAGCAAAACCATGAGAAGAGGAGGGGAGCCTGATAAATGATTGATAGCACAGGTCAGCTTTGCTTTGCCAGGTGTCTCATCCAGAGACATCTGCTCTGTAAGCTTAGGAGGGGTTGCCCTGTTCTACCCTGACCCACAGGTGCACACAGAGGTCACCTGCAAAGTGCTTTCACCAGGAATATGAAGTCATGCAGCAACCAGGTGGGCCAAGGATTTCTCCCTCTGCCAGACTGCTGTTCCTAGAATTTACTAACTACAGAGCTCACCCTTTTCTCAAAATCAAGGAAAAGAGAGTTGTGGAAGCTGAGGGATACAGCAGGAGCTTGCTAATTATTCAAATGTCAGCTGGTCTATTTCAGCCTCCCTCTTCCCCCTGAGGAAAACCCCTATTAAGGCATCTGATACACTGGACTGTTAAAACACCAACTGTAAATGACAAGGACTCTCCTAATTTAAGATACATAATATAAGTGATTCCTGGGAGGCACATGAAGTTTTCTCCTCACCCCACAGCTATCACATACCGTTCCTACCAGTGGATACAAGAACCCAGCCCCAACGCTGGCCCGAATGTCTCGGATTGGCAGAACAAAGCCTGTAGGTGCTCCTTTTTGTTCAGGGTCATGAGACAACGACAAGTGAGTTTTAGCCATGCAGATTGGCAGGTTTCCAAATCCCTGGGAAAAGAGAAAGAAAAGGAATGACATAAGTGGAAAAAACAGTAATTTTTCCACTACAAAAATGTAATTGCTCTATTGTGCCATTCTCTGCAGACATCAGACATTTTATTCCCCAACAAGTGCTTCATCCACAGCCTGTCAGATCTGTTCATCATTCTGCACCCCATCCCTCCTCTCTCAAATTCTCTCCCCACCCCGCATTAAGTACTAAAGAAAGAACCACCATGGCCCTCAGCACATCCAGCTGAGGCAAAAATTAATGGTATGGAAGTGCTGGATATACAACCTTGATAGACAACTTACTTTCTCTTCCAGAAATGTTAAACAGATCAGAGTTTAAGTTCTGTTCAGATGAGGTTAGTTAATTAGAAATGTTTGATCAATACAATTGCAGGTCGTGAGGAAGTGTTAATTGCATGCCTTTGGGATTTTAATGGACTTGTAAAGGAATATACAAGCAGCATGGAAGTGAGAAGCTTTATATGCCAGTAGTAAATGGACTGCAAAAGGAAAATTGGTTACAGCACCCTGCAACCAATGAATTGCCAGTCCTCACATTGCTTTTCTCTTCAAAGACCTTCAGTAATGCAGAAGCAGGTAAACTCACAACAATGTCATGCTAGAGAAGAGCCAAAGAAACACAGCAACCAAAAAACATCAAATTCAACAACCAGATGGCAGGTTCAAAACTTACAAAACTTTCCACAACAAGTCTTGTATAACCCACAGAACTCTTTCCTCAACATAATTGTGACTGACAAAAATCCACATGGACTCAAAAACTGATTAGTGGAACTTGATCTCAATGGAACAAGATGAAAAAATAATCAGAGACTATTTAAAACCAGCGTAATGACTTGTAATTCCCTAATTCTCCAAATGCTGAAGGACTGGAGAATACAGTAGAGAAAGATCATTAAATCCTCCTGCCCTTTCTGCCCAACACTATCACAGATGGGTACTGGGTGGTACTGGGCCAGGTGAGTGAGTTCTGTCTCCTTCACTAGAAGACAGAGTCAGTTTCTCCTTTCCCACATCCTCTTCTTCCTCTGCCATAGTAGCATTTAACGAGTCCCAGACAAGGACACAATTTGAGTGAGGATTCCCTTCAAATACAGCTTGAACACCACTATTCAATCTGATAATTTTAAACAAAAAGCACCACTGCTACCAGGTGATGTGGAAAACTCACCTGTTTGGTGTACAGGGCAACCTTCTCCTGTGCTTCTGGAAGCAGCTCAATGTCTGTTGCCCCATAGACCTGCTGGGCAATAAGCCTGATCTTATCTACAACAGGCAGCTAGAAAAACAAAAAAGGCAGCCAAGTTAGTGTGGCCAAAGTAGAAAGACCTGCAGCATCACAGTGGTTTCGCATCCCCCACACGTCTTGTGAAGTGCCCATCAGCAGATATAAGGTTAAATTCCATTTGCTGTAGAACAAAATAGAGAGTAATTTGAGGGTTTTCAAAACATGTTTCAATATTCCAATGGGTAGCCAAAACAGTAAGAACTGACTAACTGGGTCTTTGAGACTGGTGGAATCAATGTTGCAATTCTAACACCACGTTTCTTCTCAGTTTCTCAGGCACCCTTTCAGACAGCCCTCAGCAACTTAAGCTAGTGAAACCAGCTGACCTTATAGAAAAACATCTCCGTAATAGTGCAAGTTCCTACCTCCACATTATAGAGGAACCTGAAGTTGCTGGGTGCCTGGGATGCTCTCTGAACAGCTCGGGCCAGGGCCAGGGCTCCTTTTCCTCCCTCTGCCCAGTGAGTGCACTCCACAGCATCGAATGCTCCTGCCTCCTTTGCATGTTGTACCACAAGGGCCAGTTCAGCCTTTGTATCTGTCCTGCAAGGAGAAAAGTTTGCATGTTTGTACCAGAATGCACACACAATAAATTAACTGTTTGCTCTTGACAAGATCCAAAACCTGTCCAAAGAAATCACAGCTACCAGGGAGCTGCTCAGGGGCTATCCACCACAGCCTCCTCCCTGGCTGGCATCAGCTTTAACAACACAGCTCAAAGCCCTTCTGCTCACGTAAAAAGACCACACAGTGGTTGTTCCCTCTTGCAGTACAGTACAACATGCAGAGCACAATTCATGCATTTTCCAACAAAGCAAAATGGTGGCCTTCCAGTATCTGAAGGGAGCCTACAAGAGTGCTAGAGCACATAGTGGCAGGACAAGGGGGAATGGGTTGAAACGGACAGAGTAGGTTTAGATTGGATACTAGGAAAAAATTCTTAACTGTGAGGGTGCTGAGGCACTGGAACAGGTTGCCCAGGTGTTGAAAAGTGTGCCTGAAAGTGTTCAAAGCCAGGCTGGATGGGGCTCTGAGCAACCTGGTCCAGAAGAAGGTGTCCCTGCCCATGGCAGGTGGGTGGAACTGGGTGATCTTTAAGGTTCTTTCCCACCCAGGCCATTCTGTGGTTTTATGATTCTATGAAAATGCTGTCAACACCATATCAACAGTACTGAGAACAGGAGTTCGTGCTAAACACAGTATATGAATGTGACAATGTTACACCCCTGCATCACCTCCCCAGCCCAGCTCACTCACTTGAAAGCGTTGACAGCCACGACCACCGGGACACCGAACAGCCGCGCGTTTTGGATCTGCTTGTTTAGGTTGCTGCAGCCTTTTGCCACCAGTTGAAGATTCTGTAAAGAAGACAGCAAGCAGGAGGTGTATTTTATCAGGGGCAGGGAAACTTTTGTTCCAAACCCTCTACAACCACAAGCTAATGGTAAAAATGTCAAAATGGGAATGAAACCACAAAAGTAAAGCCCCAGTGCTGCTTTCTGAACAGTCCAGACCACTGCACGCTCTTGGACAGAAGATAGAAAAAAGAGTGACTGCTTCTAATGATCACTGGTTTCAGCTCTCAAGCCAAGGTAAGAGGAAACCCCCTTTTATCACTTTTTGTTATTCTTAAAAAGTTAATACCTGTTCTCATTAACTCCCCACAGTAAAGCCTCAGTTTCCTCTCTGACACATTTCTCTTTATATATTAAATATCACCAGCAGTGAATTTCATTACATCCGTTTGAAGTCTGTGGCAACAGCTTTCAGTTTACATATATTTACATTTTGCAGCATCAGAGACTATTCCTGGAAATTCAGGCATTTCATTCCTTCCTATGCAAAGGATAATGTATACAGAAGCTCCACGAGTGAAAGAGCAGCAGCAGTGTAAAGAGCCTGATCAATTACCAAGGGTACACAACCACTCAAGGCACAAGGATGGAAGGTGAGACTTTAGTTCACTTTCCTCACTTGCAAAGGAGGGGGCGATAAAAACAAAAATTGCTGCTAAGAAGAGAGTAATTAGAGAGGCTCTCTGAATATTTTCAGAGACAATATTTCAGCCAAGCAGTTACTCCACACTGAGAGGGTTGGGGAAACAGAGTAGATATTACTATGAAAAACTGAGCACACAGACAACTGCCTGAGTTAAGGAGAAAAAAAACACTCTGAACATTGGCTAGGTCAAGGACAATAAATGCTTGAAAGAGCAGAGCCAAAGTAACAGCATCAAAAAAAAAAAAAAAAGAACATTACAGTTTGTATGAAGAAGCCCTTCTGTGGCAGCTTAATAAGTGACACACTAGTAATCCAGGCATGCACTGCATGACACCATCATGTCATGACCACAGTTAGCTGGTCCACTTTCCCAACAGCTTAAGATTACCTCTTCTATGTATTCCTTTGGCAAAGGTACCCCAGCAGTGACCTGCGGAAAAAGGGAAAGAAATGGAGTCCCATAAGACTTTTATCCATGACAGCAAACCATGCTTGATTCTTATTAAATGGTATCAAGGTACAACATCCTATTCCACACTGACCCTTTTTATTTGTAAGAAAAAAATAAGAGGAAGAATAGAAGGCTGCATGATAAAATACATGACTGACTCTGGGACTGTCACAAGTGGCCCAGCATGCAGGCACTTCACTAGGGCAATAAAACAAGCAGGTATGAACCTGTAACACACTACAATGAAGCTGTTGACAAACAGGGAAATACCAACTCCTTTTACAACTGTGAATTTCAAGACTGTTTCAAGCTGATCAAACCCCACAGGGCTTTAAGTGCCTGGATCAGAACAACAGGAACAGCCCCTCAGGCCTACTGAAAACCTTCCCCAGTACTTACTGCAGGTCCTCCTCCGTGCATTTTCAGAGCTCGGACAGTAGCAACCAACACCACCACATGAGGCCGGAGACCAGAATAGCGGCACTTGATATTAAAGAATTTCTCCATGCCTATGTCTGCACCAAATCCTGCTTCTGTAACTAGAGTAGGAAATAAAAAGAAGTTTGTGAAAGATTTCTGGGTGCAGAAATCATACTCTGATTATATAAATCAGAAACTTCTTCCAAAAAAAAAAAACCAAAACCAAAAAAAACCCCCAAAGACAGTCATGATAAAAAAAGGCAGATCCCTCCCTCCAAAACAAAAAGCAAACAAAAATACTCCACACACTTACCAACAAAACCGTTTTTACCCACAAGCTTCAGTGCTATTTTGTCTGCCAACACAGAGGAATTCCCATGTGCAATATTGGCAAAAGGTCCAGCGTGAACAAACACTGGTGTTCCCTAGAATAGGGGGATGTGGGAGAGAAAGAGAAAATCAGAAAGTGCAATTTTGCAAATATGCAGCATTTCAAGAGCTAAGTACTGTGATATCTGAAAGTAAAGAAAAACACTTTTAGAAGACAGATCTTAAAGCCTTCTGATCAGACATTTGTTATCAGCAATAAGGACTGCAGGGCAAACAGGATTATTATAATCTCCACAAGTGGAGGTATTAATCCGCTTAGGAAAGGGATGGCTAAATCCCAGCAACTCTTTGTCACTCTCCTTCATCCACACCATTTAAATTCCCAAAACACTTCTTGACATTAAAGACAACAGAACAAAGACACAGCAAAGTTTAATGCATTTCCTCAGGGTCATCCCACATGCCAATGGCAGATCTAGAAGGAAACCAGCCCTCTCCCCTAGCCCTGAGCAGGAAACCACAGTAAACTCCCAACTCTAAGCTGAGCAGACCCACACTGACTGTGATGAACGAACCAAACCAGTTGCTCTAAGTGCCTTCTCAGAGTCAAGAAGCAGATCATCTGTGCTCACCTCTAGTGTCTGCATAAGGTTTGGTTTAACAGCATCTTTCATCAAGACAGCCAGAGCTCCAGTCACTCCCTAAAACAAAAAAAAGGACAATCAGTTTCCAGATGTACCAAGACCTAGAGACGGTTCCTATGGAGTGTCAAGGCTCTGGTTTTGTCCCGGGGGCCTTTTGGTACCAGAACCAGAAGTTGTTCAACATAGAACTAACTCTAGCCAGGGCAAGGCACAAGAATGACCTCTATGTTCCTGTAAGAGGATCTGTGATTTCTGGTGGGAGCAGCCTCTTGGTTGTGACCTTGCTGGGCCATCACTTTGTAGCAAAGGCATACAGAACAATTAATTTGTGTTCCAATGCTCTGGCAAGGTTAGCAGATAAGAGCAGCAAGGGAGTAACCTTCAGTAAGTATGGTTTACTGTACCCTATTCAGTGCCACAAAGAAAGGTTCAAAGGTTTTGCAGATGGATCTGTCTTGGACTTTTTTCCTTCTTTATTTCAGCAACTCTGTCTACAGAGCGGCCTTAAAATGTCATAACAACCTGCTACATCCTGCTCAAGTCTCTTGTGCAGAAATAACTTTTAAAGGGAACCTCTGTGCTGATGAGAACAAGCAGACTGACATGAAAGGCAAACACTGGAGCTTGTATTTCCTCCCAGGTGCAGCCACATACCCTGCTGAATTCTGCTTCCTGTGCACCGAAAACTTGTGATTTCATCCCCATATGCTTTGGGAAGAGAAAATGTGGGTTTGGTCATTTTTGTGACTGACAGTGCAGTGGAAACCAAACCAGCTGTTACCCAGCACTTGAAAAAGTAACTAAAATTGCTGTCATGAGTCCTGAGTCAAATGTTCACAGCAGTTATGAAAACCTTGACCCATCATCTTTTTCTTCCCTTTCAATTTCAACTGAATTGCAGCACTCAGTTATATGAAAGACTATTTCTTTATAAGACATTCACTGCTTTGTTTCATTAGTTTCCATCTTGTCACATGAAAGCTTATTTAACATTTAATGGATAAGCTTTAAACTTCAGTCATCTCCACAATAATGGAAACTACAGAGCAAGATTTCCATGGTGACATTTCAGACCCGTGTCGCTCAGCGGCACTTCAATACATCCCATCTCCAAAACTCTGCAGTCAGTTTTTGATTCAACATTTCTTCCCAGATTTTTTTTGCACTTCCTGGTAGCACACTCATGACACTGGTTGCACGACAGCAGCAGGACCCAGCCTGGTCTCTGCAATCCCCACATTTCTGCCTAAATGAGCAGTGTGTAACACGGTCCTAACAACACGAGCCACTGATTGCCATCAGTGCAAATATATAACCCAAAAGAGGACCTGTTGGATGCCTGATACCGTCCTCCATTCTGCAGTTGGAATGGATAGAATTAAATCGAATTAGATTTTTAAAAAAGTAAAAAAAAAAAAAATTAGATTAAAGTTTTCTATCACCTGGACTCTACAGAAAAGGCAAAGGAACTCCCAAGCCAAGCACCATCTGCCTACACGGCTGATGGGCAGTAAGAAACACTCCTGTTTTCCAGAAAAAGGGTTTAACTCAGTTACTTAAGTTAAACTGGCAGCGTGCTAGGTGTAGGAACTCAAATCTCAAAGCTGCCCACCGAACTTTGGCATTTGCTCTTTCTCATTCCCAACAAATGTCTCACATAGGGATTTACAGATAAATGGTTCCAGCCTGGCACTTCTCCTGCACGGCCAGAGTCAGGCCACAAATCTGTTTCTTAGCCTTATCCTGGGAGGAAGCAAAACAAATAAACAACACTCCCACATCAGCCCCAAACACAACAAAACAAAAAAACTGCAGCAAGATAGCAAGAGCTGGGTAAGCCTCAGTGCCCTGTCCCACCTAGCTGGAAACACAGGTCAGGAAGAAGTGCCTGCAACAGAGGGCATTGCCCTGAAACCACGCTGAAGCACCATTTGGGAAAGTGCTATTGGACACATTCCACAAACCTGCCAAGAACTAACAGTTATTGGATGGACAGCTGCAAAACTGCTGCTGCTTAGGGCTGCTTTATACACCGGTATCAGGCACCAGCAGTGCTATGACATTCAGCATTTCATGCAGTGGAAATTAAATATTTGTGTCCCTCATCAAGGGCTGCCTTACAGAGAACACACACTTTTTGCAAAGGCTTTGGCTTTTATAGCATTCTCAGACTCCCAGAAGAAGATATTTCATTGTCTGTAATTAAATTTGCACGAGGCTTTGTTCCTGCTCAATGTTTTTCTCACTCCAGGGAGCCTAAGAAACAGGATGGCCAGCAGGATGCATTTTTAGTTCTTCTGATTCATAAATATGCTTTTTACATTGAAGCCACCACGTATTTCCCCCGTAACTCCTATGGTGCCAGTTTCAACTTGACACACAGCACACCACACAGGACCCTTGTCCCTGCCCAGGTCACACACACACCCTCTCTGGGTAAGACGGCAGCCACACTGAAGTAAAAAACCTTCATTAACTACAGGGGCTGGGATTTTATCTTTGATCTTCTATATGTTAAGTTCTTTTCTGCACAGCACCGTCTCTCTGCTTTTTAATCCAAGGACTTTCAGAAATAAGAGAAGAAAGCATTTAATGACAATGACTCTTACAAGGTCATCTGCTGTAACTGGTTGTCCTTTTTTGCTGGAAGCTACCACCATTCTGCCAAATCGCTTTTTCATATCGTCCAACCCATCAGCCAGGGCTAGGACTGCCATGATTTCACTGCTCACTGTGATGTCAAACTGAGCCTGCAAGAGATGAACGAAGAACGTGACCTCATTAAGATTCCCTCCCAGCAATCCTTACCTTTGTTCAATTCTTGAAACAAGGCAAATCATCACCATCATAATAAAAAAAAAAAATAAAAATTCAGACATACAATATACAAGAAATCCAAAGTATTGCTCTCAGAACACACTTTATTTAACTTGGCCATTTTAAACTGGATTTTTTTTCCTGCAAAATTAAGTAAAACCTACTCATTCTGTTGATATTACGTGTCTCTCCTGACACGTATTAGTGATTCATGTAAGAACACTCAACACTAACAAGTTATATTTTTGAAGACTGAGCTTACTAACTCCTCTTATTATTGCTAAACAATACAGTAAAAGATAAACCCCCCCCCAACAAAAAACCCAGATTCTTTAGGAAATCAAGGGTAGAATTCATCTGACATAATGCAGACACTTCTACCTTAGGGAAGCTAAGCACCCTAAGGACATTTCAAATCAAAAGAAAGGTTTTTCTGAGCACAATTCATTTGAACTATAAATCTGACAGTTACTTAGGGGATGAGGGGAGTCACAGCCCAATTGCCTCTTTTACTCTATTGATTATACAATGAATCTAGACAAGCTCAGATACTGTGTCTAGTTTTGGCCAGATACAAAACACCTACAGTAGTGAAAATGAGCTGTTGCCACTCATCCTCTTTAGGAAGGGCACTTGTGTTCTGTTATGCCCCAGTCATCCTAGTTTGGGAAGCCAATATTCGGGAGAGAACAGGAAAGGAGGGAACAGACAATAAAACTAAACACAGCACTGGCAGCAAATTTAACTGCTTGGTTGAGAAGACTTTCTGCTTTAACAAGATACTGGTAAAAGATGAAAATAGCTGGAGTTACAGAAACTTGCTTCAGGAACACCTTTTCCAAAGCACTTTTTAAAACACAAGAGAAAAGGGAACAATTACCGTTCGTGTGAAGCCTTTCTCTGTTGGAGACTGTCCAATAGTGATTTTCCTAAGGAATCTGTCATTTGTATCCAGTACTGCAAAGAATACAGAGAGGTAAGGTGCCACATTGCAAGTCATAAATTCACATCTATACCCTGTGACAAACACCCTGCCAGGTCACCAATGAAGAGAAGATGGCAGTTTGAGAAACCATCCTCTCCTGAAGAATGGCAAGTGCTTCTCAACGTGATTCTTTCATGATCCTTTCACAGAACTGAACTGCAACGAAGTTAAGACACCCACAGATACACCAGACCCTGCACTGCATCCACAGGGAGTCTGCATCCCTTTGTGTGCATTAACCACCAGACCAAAGCTTCTCTGAAAAGCAGAACTGCTAACATTATTCCAATTGATTTTTCAGCATCATTAACCAATATGAACTCAGGAAATTATTGCAGTCAAAAAGAAATAAAATTATCACTTTATAAGTTAAGTGATAAAACGGTCAGATACTATCATTTAGTGAGAATTGTTACACATAGCTCCATTAAGTCGAATTACCTTGGAAACACAAACTATGAAATAGTGGCTGAAATTTCTTTCTATATACTTGAAATATTCCAAGTGTTTTATGAAATATTTCCCATGAGGTAGACTACTTTAGCCTCATTACAGGTTATGGAGGAAATTCTGGAGAATATATTTCACACTGTATTTTAAAAGAAAGAAGAAAAGGCAATACTCTTGGAGCCTAACCCAGGAAAAAAGTCCACTTCTAAAATTCTTCTGATAGTGAAGTATTAAATCTGCCAGACCAGAGAATGATCTTACCTACAATTATCCTTAAAAACCTTTTAAAAAATCTGGCCTTCATTTGCTGTCAGCCCCCGACAGAGCAAGTGGGCAGATTAAAACTGAGTTTGATCCCAGAGCAGAACCCTCTCCTTACTCACAGAGCAGTCAGGTAAACAGGCTGTTGGCTACAGTTGCCAAATTCAACGCTCAGTGACAGACAAATCCAGAAACACAAACTTGCACCCATTAGCAAACTCTTAATGTTTGTGAATTCAGAGCAGGTTCCAGTCTCTGGGTTAGACCCTTTAGAAATGGGATCCCAGCTGCAGGCAACTATCCCACCAAACTTCAGGAAGGAGACGCCACCTCTGCTCTCTTCCCCATTTTCCCAGCAAACACAGTTTCAGCTGCAATTGCAAACGCCTCTTTTGACACACGTTTTCTTTCATTTAATATCTCTAGTACCTCTCTGCCATGTTATGGTGGCTGGGTCAATGTCCAATCTCACAAATGAGTTTACTTCTTCCTTTGTCAAGGCCATAGGATCAGTTTTGTTAATGCCCAGTTTCTACGGGAAGAAAAGACAAAAGGTATAGTGAAAAAATTCAGAGAAATGAACCTTTTACTGCAGCACTGAGGCTTTGGCAGCAGCATCTGCATATTCAGAAATAAGGAGGGGCTGCCTTTTTGGGGCCCTTTCTCCAGACCCCGCAAGAACACAAGATGATCCATATCAGCACATACTGGACAGAGCTTGCTGCTGTCCAGCTCCTAAAGGGCAAGGCAGACAATGAAGCTCATTAGGACAGGTTGTCACCAAGCTTTGTGCAAGGCACCTACAGAAGGAGTAAGAGACAGCTCTGCAGTTCCTTCCACGCCTTGTTCTCGTCATTAGTCTCACATGCTTACATCCATTTCCCATTAGTTTGCCTGGGGTCACTGCACACAGCCACACGTATTTAAAGCCACTGCTTTCAGCATGCTGGTTAAGCAGCACAAAGGAGGAATTAAACAATTCAGTCACAAGGCTGTCAGCATCCCAGAAAGCTGATCTTGAACACACTCAGAGGATGGGCAGTTTGCCAAGTTGCTTAATTGAGAGAAGAATTATCTCAAGAAGCCTGATACAAGCGCAAGCTTAGGCATGAGGGAAACGATTCAGTTGATTTATGAACGAGCAAGGTTTTTTTAATTAACTAGACAGTTAAGTCGCATTTTTCTCTTGAAGAACAGCAGGGAAGAAGAAAGTCTGTTCTTTTCCTCTTCAAGCGTATCATTTAGAAAAGGAAATAAACAACAACAATGACAGCGAGATCATCTTTGTGGAGTATTAGCATCCTGTTCACATCTTGACATTTAATAACCAGAAGAGTGGTTAGGGTAGAGTTCCCTCAGCAGTCCATCAGGAACACCGAGCAGTATGACATCATTTCTTGCTCAGCAGTGGAAGCAAACCACACATTCTCTAATGGTTCAGACATTATAGCCAATTAATATATCAGAGCTTTACCTTCCTAAGCAGTCTGACTATTGCTCCTGACTTCCAAATGGACAATTAATCCAGCCTGAATACTCTACAAAACCAGCTTGTACCTTGAAGGAGCTCAGCAGGGCCCAGTTTGTCCTCCTAGCCACAAGGTTCCAGCCCAGTGCAAAACTATTCATCTGCTAATCCTCATTTTTGCAGAAGCCAATGTGAACTTGCACATGCCCTTAAGTTTTGAGGATCAGAGGAGCTGTGGGCTGCTCAGGGACTGCCATTCAATGACAGGGCTACTTATCTAACTGGGAATTCTCTTTTCTTTGGTTTTTTTTTTTTCAGAGGAGAAATTTGCCATGTAGGGAACAGGTGGTTTTTAATTTTCCTTTGTTTTCTCAATCTGGGTAAGACAAAGAAAATTCTCTATGTTCTCTTTTTGCTAAATTTTATGATGTTGCCCTGACTTTGCAGTGTTCAGTGTTTTCTTGTTAGATTCTCTCTCATGGCCATGACTTGTTTTCTCTCTATTATCTATGTTTTCCTAAATTGTATCTGTGTTTACGAATTCCGGTATACCGGATGGAGAAATATGATTGACAAATACTTTGACCAAGTGGATTATAGGAGGTGGTGATTTCTACCTCCAATCCACGGTGATGTGTGAAAACATATAAATAAAGTCGGAGGGCTCTGCCCTCTCTCTTCCTGCTCTCTCTCCTGCTGCGTCTGTGTGTGTGTTCTTGTGTGGCTCTCCTTCAGGCCCTCGGCCTAGCAGGCCTGCCTGGGGAGTGCCATATCATGAATTACCTTTTTCTTGTGCTGCATGATCTACATAGCTGTCACATGGGAAGCACAAATCGTTAGCTGTAACTGTGTGTTAGGTACAGAAACTGATTCTGGTCTTATCTTAAACTGCACTAAGGACACTGAACTGGCACCACTAATAGAGGACACTAATCTCTGTCTCTTCCCACTGTGTTAAACATAGAGTATATGACAGAGTTATATCAATGATTCCTCCCCTTGGGGCTGCATCTCACTGTTTTCTGTGATGTATGAAGGGCTACCACACTTCTGCACACTATATGTAAAAAATAACTGCCAGCAGAATGACCTAGGGGACAACACGAGGGTTTCTGTAATGTAGCTCTGCCCACCTGAACGATGAGTAAATGGAACAGAACCAGAAACCAGCGGGAAAGCAGTGAGCTCACCTGTAGTCTTCGGATCTGAATGTCTGAGAACTTCCTGACGCCATTGACAGACGGCACCAAACGGTTGTAGAGAGCCTTGCAGAACAAAACAGGCACTTAATCAGCACTGCTGGCACACCCCAACCAGCCTGGCCAAAGCAGGCTGGGATCAAATCCATGGCAAGGAAGGGCTGTACCTGGTCAGACTGAGTCAGCTCGTGGAATATACGTGCGTCGATAGCAGCAGCGACCAGGTTGTTGGCTGCAGTGATGGCATGGATGTCACCAGTGAGGTGAAGGTTAAACTAGAGGACATAAAACATATCAGTTACCTCATCCTGCTGCAATTTTCATTTATTCCAGCTCACCGTAGACAGATGGAAAGAGGAGTATTAATAGTAATGTTAAAGTGGGTGAGGGTGGAGGGGGAGCAATTGCTCAGTGCAGTATGTGGAAGAGAGGAAAGAATTTCTCTAAAACATAAAAATGCCTCCCCCACATTCATGTCATTTTACAAACTTCTAGAACAAAGCTCCCAAATAAAAAGTTGTTTGTTTTTTTCTTACCCTCTCGCCCCACAAGAACACTTCTCACAGGCTCCTTGACAATTAAGAAGACCCAACTCAGCATAATCTGTGATTCTGTGACTTCCATTGCTCCTCCTTCACCTTCCTCCTGACCCCGTCATATGCACAGCAGGTTTCACACATACATTAGCTGAAGTGGCTGCTGCTCCCACAAGGCAATCTGAGCTAAACTGGAACTAGCAACCTTGTGCAGCACTAGCAGTGGAGCTGTGGTTGCACAGAGCTCTGCTTAAGGTAACCACCCAAACACAGAATCACAGGCAGAACTTGTAGACCACGTACTACACAGTGACACTGCTAGTAGTTTTCTTAGTTCTACCTCATTAAAAGAGAGTCTGAGTGGGTTTGCCTACGTGAGTTATCTGGCTGCACTGTAGCTGTGAAGCTGGTGAAGGATCTAGATTGGATGTCAGGGAAAATTTCTTCATGGCAAGGGTTGTCAAGAAGAGGAACAGGCTGCCTGTTCTTGACAACCTCCAGGGAAGTGGTGGGGTCACCATCCCTGGAGGTATTTAAGGAATGTGCAGGGGCACTTGGGGACTCGGTTTAGTAGTGGGCTTGGCAGTGCTGGGGGAATGGTTGGATTTGGTGATCTTAAAGGTCTTTTCCAATCTAAACGATCCTATGATTTTGGCAGGTGAGTAAAAGGTGTGGTTAACAATCCTCTTCATCTCTAGCAAAGCAGAAAAGGAAGAAGATGAAAAGGGGGTACTAGAAAAGGTGATATGACAGAATACCTTACAATATCATTTTATTGAAGCTTTGTTAATGTGGTCTCAAAACCCACAAAGCTAAAACAGAATGGAGCTAGTCACACACTGATTATAAATCCTAATTAGTAAATGCTAATTGTTGCATCATTCTGCATACATGCAACAAGAAGCAATTATTACCTTGGTTCTGCAGTATGAACTCAAAAGTTTTTCAGTTGCTATTTTTTTTCATAGGATGAAAGCTGCATGCAGAATTATTAAATGACGTATCAAGGTCATTATTGTAACTAGTGACTCCAGATACTTTAATTTTACCAGACATGCATTGACTAAAACACCCCCACAAAACTATGTGCATTTGTACCACGTGGGTCATACTTAAAGAAAGTCATTCCAGCTAGTTTGTTTCCTAGAGTGTGGCTGTTTCCCACTGCTGCACACAGTCAGTATTTTGGCTTGCCTTATTAACACTCCCAAGGAGGAGGAGGTTATTTTTCCTGTCACATCTATCCTTCACACGTGTTCTTGACACGTGACTCAATCAATATTCTGCCTCCTGAACATCTTCATCTTTTACGGACTTGCTGCATCAATTAGAACAAACAGCCCCTTTGATCGTTCCTGCTTTTCTCCCTGAAATTGTCCTGTGTCAATCTACAGTGCATGAGACAAAGGTAGAATTCTTCAGGCAATTACTCTGAGAGCTGAGAGAGGCACGAGAGCACATGCTACACGTGCTTCTTAATTCCCTGCCTCCAGACAGAGAATTTTACTTGTTGCCAAGTCACACCAGAAATATGCTCCAGTGCCAGCCCCCCACAGGCTGAGGTCTTGGCATTGCTGATTCCCAAATTCCCTTTTCTCAGTTCATGTCAGTAATGTAAAACACAAGTACATCAAAATAGTTCAGAGAAAGAGTCGGTGGCCACCACAGCTGACAGAACTATGCAATAATCTTCCAAAATGCATTAAGCTATTACCATCTTCATTTCAGTGCTGGGAAAATGAGGCACAGGATGTACTTCACTCCAGGGCATACAGCAATTCAAGGCAGAGAGGAGGAAGGAACAGAGAAACTGGGAATTCCTAACTCTGTGAAGTTCCCTGACCATGAGGGCACACTTCTGAAACTACCCAAGGATGTTTGTTAAAAAAAAAAAGCTTTGCTGAAATCAGGCAGCCAGTTGTGAGTGCTTCACTAGGTCATATAGATTTTCTAAGTTATCTGACTGCAGTATCTCTTCGAGGTCTGTGAGCTGTAAGTGCAACGAGGCTTTGCATAAAGAATTACCTCTTCCATGGGGACAACTTGACAATAGCCACCACCTGCAGCTCCACCTGCAGAGAGACAACAGTCAGACCACACCAATCCAGGTGTCTCCAGCCTGGAGTGCTACTACAGGTGTTTGCTTGATGGCTCCAAGAGGGCAGCTACCACTGAGCAGCTGAGTTTAAATCCCAACACAGTACCTTGAAGACAAAACTGAAGAACTTTGCCAAAGCTCTTTTTTCTTAAAATAAATGCAATTATTAACTAAAAATAATGTAAAACTAACTGCAGCAGAACAGTATTTCTGATTGCTATCTTTGCCCATTTAGGCCAACTGCAAGCAACAGAACAATCATACCTTTTATGCCAAAAGTTGGCCCCTGGGAAGGCTGCCGAACACAGGCAAAGACATTCTGGTGAAGGTGTGCTCCTAGGGCTTGGACAAGACCAACAGTGGTGGTGCTCTTCCCTTCTCCCAGGGGAGTGGGAGTTATTCTGCAGCAACAAAGCAGAAGAGACACAGTTACAGCCTTGTAGCGGGTGAGATTCAAATCCCAGGGATAAAACAGTCACCCAGTGATTGCAGTTAATGAGAACTCAAATTCTGGACTGGCTCAGACTACAGCTGATCTGCATCAGTTCAAAACTGGAATGAGATTTATCAGCAGTTATGTGATAATTTGCCACTTTCCTCTGAAACAACTTACTTGTTCCTGCTGAAGGCAGGCTGCTAGACCAGGAGAACTTTGGCTAGGAACCAGTCTACCTTTCATTATCCTGACCTGTAGATCAAAACAATTCATCTCCTGGAGAGAAATGTTAAGCTACATTCCCACTGTTCACCACAAGTTATCCATCTACTTCCCAAACTACTAAATTTTCACCATGTGATTTACTAAAACCCAGAGCAGCCCATACAGTCACCCTACCAGAAGGCAATACAACAAAAAGCCATGCTAGTAACATTTCATCTTCTAAGTGATGTCTCAGTTCAGGAAGCACCTACCCAGTCACAACGATGTATTTGCCATCTGGCTGGTTCTTCAGACGGTTCAGAACTGAGAGCTGAACCTTGGCTTTAGTTTGGCCATAGAGCTCCAACTCATCAGGGAAAAGGCCAACTTCTTTTGCAACTTGATCAATGGGCTTCAGCATGCAAGACTGTGAGATTTCAATATCACTTAAAGAAAAAGAGCAAAATAAGTTTCTAAGTTAAAGACTTCCCACAAATTCCCCACTTCTGGATGCCATAAACTACAAACATCTAACCTGTATTTCAGAAGTCAATCTTTAACCCCTCCTAGTTAAATCAATCAATCCCACTAATATCAGGTACATTAGAATAGACACATCTTCACAGTTGCCTTTTCAAAAATAAAAAAAAAGGCAAAACCCAAACCAAATAACAACCCCTCTCCCCAACCTCCCCTCTTCCCCAAATGCCTTTTGTAGGCAATGTGTTATGATCCCTTATGGTATTTTGCATATCTTCAGCTGCTCCTTAGGGTCTTGACACCAACAAATCCTATTTGAAAATGCTAGGGTTTTGGCTTTTCAGATGGAAAATTTTCCAAAATACAAGTTTTTCACTATTTCCTGACTCAGCAACCATCTAGCTGGCCTGAAAAGTCTGAAAGTCCAAGAAGTCTACATTTCAAGAGATATCACAGTACAACTGCAGGTTAGCTCTGCTTCCTCAGGAAGACCTTTAGAGTGCCTTCTCCCTAATTCTCTCCAAACTTCAATCCCAGCCCTATATTACACAAAGCCTGGGTAGAGAAGTGAATACTACACTGCATCAATATTGACAGTAGCTTCATTTCAAAGCATTACCTTGGAACAGGCACTTTTAGGGTGAGCTGGTTGTATTGGATGGTCCATTTTCCAGGCTGGAACTTCTCCAGAAAACGCTGCGCACTCTCCACAGTGCTCTAAAATGAGCATGAGAATGCATTATAGCAACCACCATTGCATGAACCACACTGGTTAGCAAAGAGAACAGAAAGGTTTGCCCCTTGTATCTGTCTCAGTCTGGGATTAAACCAAAGTGCTTTCATTAAAGCATCTGTTAATAATCCAAAATGAGATTCTGCTTGCCGTTTTCTTAAGAAGAAAAACCCCACCATATCTATCTCTCTTGCCGATCTTCTGATGTGCTGGATTTTTTGGGGTGTTCTGTGCCAGCAGGGTTTCTTAAGCAAAGCATGGAAACAGAGGGAGCTGGCTTAACATTTACTCTCCTTTCTATCCAATCACCCTATGGATAGTTTCAGAATTATAGCCAGAGCATCATAAGACAAGCCCATTTCTTATGGTTTTGAGTGACCACACTCAAAAACCCCTAAAAAATGCTCCAACCCCCCCAAAAAACAACCAACCAGGAACCTCTGTTCTAACATTTCCTTAAAGTCCATCTTCTTCCTCAGTTAACTGAATCCAAATTGCCTGGAATAGAAGCTGGAAATCCTAACTAGATCTCTGCAAGAGCAAGAAGGGAGCACCAGCTGCTTTGGTAGCGTGCTGATGGTCAGCATCAGCGTCCCCCAAAGCAAACACAGAGGAGATGAGCACAGTCCCACAGTCTGCTCAGTACCTGCATGAGCATGGCCACAGTCATAGGCCCAACACCACCAGGAACTGGGGTGATGAAGGAAGCTTTTTCCTTTGCTGAACTGTATGCCACGTCTCCCACAACTCTTTTTCCGCTGGCCTTTGTGCTGTCTGGGGATTTAAGGAGAAAAGTAAGTTACACATCACATTTCACCACAGCAGCAGAGGAAGACAGCACTGACTGAAGCTGAAATCTTTAATTCTGCTGGAGCAAACAAAATAGAAGCTGAGTACTCAGGAAGCTGCAAAGAAAGATAAAACAGCTAAGACAACATCACAAGATGAAGCTGTTATCATCATACTTCACTCGCAGAGTGTCAACAGCCCAGGCGACACATCCTCCCATTAAGCACCATTTATCCTCAGCCAGACAGATCTCCCTTTCCTGGAGGATGCAAGTCTTTTCTCAGTGGCTCATGGCCCACAGGGCAGTTTGAATGAGATACAAACCAACAGTCTAGAGGAGGTGAGAGATGAAATATGGCTGACTTGTTCCAAAACCCCAGGTTTACATGTGCTCTGATCCATTTTGGAGGACATCTCTGCCTTACTATTGAATAAAACCACCTGCTTTTACAGAAACTGAAGTTAGAAAGCACTGAGATTTTCAATTATTACTGCTATTTTAATGATGGACCAGTAAATACTGCAATTTGCTGAGATCAGTCTTGTCAAAACAAACATCACAGGTGGCCTAAGAAAGCTTCAGTAGGACAATCTTTCAGGCAAAATATTTTGCTATATCCTGCTGCACTACATGACCTGACAATTCAGAAGCAGACATAGCCCTTTTATTTTTCTGTGGTGACCTTTAATGTCACCCATAAAGAGAGAAAAAGACAAAATGTATTAGTAAACTAGCACAGTCATCTAAGGAAGTCACTGATTACAGCACATAAAATCCGAAAATTTAACTTGCTCCTGGAATGGCAAATTCTCACTTCAGATAAAGGACTCTAGGGAGCCTCTAACCAGTGTGAAAACCTGAAAATAGATTTTAATGTTGTTATATTGCAATATTATATTGCATACAGTAAGTGTATGTTTGAACAGAACACAATCAATAACTTTCATATACATCTGGTGAGGGGGAGGAGTGGAAGAGAAACCAAACTTCTGAACAGCTGATTATGTTAAAACCAAAGAGAGAACAAAAGCAGCTCCTGCCAACATTATTTTTTAGCTGCATTGTTACTGACAATTAGCAGCTTGGATGCTTTGCTGTGTGTTTTAAGCACCACCACTTCTCCCTGCAGCTCAAAGCCTGAACAACACCACAGCTGTTAACCAGTGCTTCTGCAGCCACTGTCAGCTTTGCTGCCTGAACTGCAGACCAGACTGGCCTGCCCCCCTAGAGACCAATTTAATTAAGGCTGCAAAAGGTAAATAATGTAATTTTATTTTCTTCCAAGGATGCCAAGCAGGCTCATCAGCCATCCGGGCCAGGAAGGCTCTCAGCCCAAGAACAAAACAAGCTGGCGCTCCAAAGTGCCTCATCTGTTACACAGACACAGAGATGAGCACCAGCCAAGCAATCTCCCAGTCCCTGCTTCTGCATCTGCACCTCACGCCAAGCACTGCTGAGCACAGCTTAGGAGCTGTTCAATTACCTGCAAAATATTCTTTTGAAAGAAAGCTCACATACAATACTTGCCATCTCACCCCATAATTTCACCTTCTCAATATTCATCATCCCACTCTTAAAAAATACAAACTAGTTACAGGGAGTATCAGTGACACTATAACCATGTTGCAAAAGAGCTGCTCTCACATTCCACTTCCAAGGCTCCTTGGTACTAAGGGCTGCAAAACCCCATAGCAGGGAACTTGGAACAGAGTTGCTTCCTCCATCAGGACTCAGAGAGGGACATTCCAGGGACTGCCATCTCTGGGAATATCCTCTACCTGCACCGCTTTCCCTTTCTGTAGCAAAGCAACTTTTACAGGCCTGGAATAAGGCATCCAGAGTATTTGCTGGACCAGCCCTCTCACTGCAGCTGTGGGGAGAGTCAAATACAATCCAGTTCGGAAAGTAAGAGACACTTGTCTGCTCCAATAGAGGTTTCAGGAGATCGTTTTTTCCTCTCTGTCTACCTGGAGGAAATTCTGTTCATTGCAGTACACATAAGCACAAAGCTAGATGTGGCTGAAGTGTCTCTTCTAGCCTCCAAACTGGCACCCTTGGGAGTATTCAGGCCACCCTCCACTCAAAAGCACAACAGCTGCATTTGTGTGGTGCTACATGGCTATAACTTGTCCTGACTCCAGCTTGGCAAGACTGCATGAGGTTAAAGTCCTGATACACCAAATCAGTTTGGGATCTGCCTGTACAGCAAACCAAAGGCATATCCAGAGACTGCCATGTCCTCCAGCCGCAACTCACAGCTACACCTGGGAGGCACCTGCCTGGGTGCACTTACACCTGTGGTAAGATGTGTACACTCTCTCACCCCATCACATTCAAAGCACCATCACAGCTAGCAGCAATATTCTATCTGTACAGCGACTTAGCTGGGGAGGCCAGCAGGCTGGCTGCTGTTCTTTCTGTAGCACTGCAATTCCCAAAATTCTGGTACTCATTTCCCAAAAGATTCATCTGAAAACTGCTTTGAAACATATCAGAGGGAAAAAATTCAGGAAAACTCAGCAGCTTCATAAAACCATAGGAAAAAAAAAGACGAGTTGGTGGCATCCATCATTTCAAAATGTGACAATTTCCACGATACTCTAGCAAGTCTCAATTATCAAATCTCAATGCCAGTTAAACGTATTCCATGTGACACTGACTGGGCTGGGTGCACAATAAGCTCAGGTGTCAGTGCGCTGCTCAAGGCAGGCTAACTGCAAAGGAACAGGGATGTGTCCTCAGACATGCAGTTCACATAAAGCCTGAAAAAAGGTCAGACCATCATATATCAGAAACACAATGGGGGTTTTATGTGCAAAATGTCAGCTGGGGAGACTCCAAGCAATTCTGCTTCATGCACATCAGCAGTGACCCTGTGGGTTTTGGCAAATAGCCTAAGTTTGGGTAGCTTGGAACAAACACATCAAGCAACAAACAGCAACAGCAGATGACTTTTAAATTTTAATTAGATGGAGGACTAATGTTTTTAAATGCAGCCCAATGTCAACTTTGAGTAACAAGACCAGTGAACAGAAATTTCTTTACATTCTGTTAAATAACGGCAACAAAATGACTGATTAATTATGAAAACTACCTTTTAAAAGCCTTGTGGGTGTAGCACAGAAAGAGTGACTAATTTTCCATATCATTCAATATCTGTAATTTGGATTTAAAATGAGATGAAAACAGAAATTGCCAGACTGTCTGTATAATCTTTATAAGGAAGGCGCAGCTAAGTGAAACCCTACCCTAAAATCCATTATGTTAAAGCAGTTTATTCTATGCCTGAGCCATTGTCACCAATACTCTTGCACAATCTGCTTTGTTTCAAGACAACAGCCATTCAAGCCTAAGAAGTTAATGCTGCGATTCAACAAATCCACAGCTACTTTAAGAGCCTGCTTGTCATTTCTGTATTTCAAAGAGAACAGCTTCATCACATCCAACCATGAAGCAATGACAGCGAAGCCGTGCACTCCTAAGTGACAACAGCGACAAGACTTCACTCTGCAGTTGGGGCAAATTAAATGGATATTCTGTTGGAATATTTCTTAGGCCTCCTCTTTGCTCTATTAATCATCAGCCTCGTTGAAGGCAGAATTAAAACTGTCACTCATCTGCTTTATGAGAGTACTTCAGACCAGCATTTTCTTTACTTTGGCATTGTCAGAGGTTGCCATCACTACTTAAGACACACTGACATGGGAAAGAAGTCCATTTGGACCAGAGACACCAAGGAAACAGTATTCACAAACTTAGGAACTGCATTCATACACAAACAAACACATCCCCCCTTGTTATACATTACCAACGCACCTGGCACATGGTTAATTCCACAGTCTATTACAATTGCACCAGGCTTGATCCATTCACCTTTTACCATTTCAGCTCTCCCAGCTGCAACCACCAGGATGTCAGCTTTGCCAACCTATAAAAAAATTTTAACAACAACAAACAACTGTTTGTCACACTGGCAGTGGAAAAATGCAGAGCTGCTTCTGCAGCAACTTAGATCAGCTTCAGCTGCAGTGAAACTGTGCTCACACATCGCCATTGGAGGCATGGAAGGGCACCGTCAGCAACTAAAGGTAGCTGCCAGTTCCTTGGCAAGGACAAATTCCTGCAGCTAGAAATGATGGCCTATTTTCACACTCCTACCCTGAACTATTGCTAGTCAACACTTCACAACCTCCTCTAAACTCCTCCATGATTCCCAAGTGGATCACACAGGCTACATTTAGATAAAATTAAAGCCTTCTGAATATTCTTCTCTTCCTCCCTTCCAATATCCCTGCACATTCAGTGCTAGAAATATACCCAGCACTCATCAGACAGCAAGAACCCATCTTGTTCAGCCAAGAACAACCCCTGCACAGAACTAAGCGGCACTTCACTTGTGACAGCACTGTCTTGTGCTTTTCATGTCCAGGACTGCATAACACACAACTCCAGAGGAAGCTGACTGTATTTCAGCACTAATATTCATTCAGGGACTACTAAGTAAATTTGACAGATCCAGTCATGAAGCTGGTGTTAAGGGACTCCGACTAAAGCTTGTTGTCAGTTCCTGCACTGCTTCATTCACATTTGCTTAGGAAGCTGCTATCCCTTGGAATTTTTTTCTTTTAATCTTCAAGGGAGATAAACTATTTTTAAGATTTCATTAAGTATTAGCACTTCAATTTTTAATCAACCTAATGATGGTCTTACTGAACAGCAACTTAACGTCATGAAGCATTGCAGTGTTTCTGATCTACTTTGCGAGTTATATTCAAACACTCCTACTCCCTTTTCAGCTTTAATACTTGCCTACAGAGCCTGGCAGTGCTGATGGCTCTACAAAATCCAAGTAGGTGGCAGCACAGCAAAACACTATTTCTGTCA
The DNA here is from genome assembly GCA_013400735.1 of Pomatostomus ruficeps. NCBI lineage: Eukaryota > Metazoa > Chordata > Aves > Passeriformes > Timaliidae > Pomatostomus > Pomatostomus ruficeps. The sequence goes on from VYZT01035230.1 coordinate 52,354, forward strand.
CTCTCACTGCTGAAGAGGAAAGTGGTACCAACTCCCTGTCATAGAAAATCGACTGAAAAAACAAACCAACGGAGAAATCATTTGGCCTAACATTTCTCAGCCATTAGAGCAGAAGACAGCCTGGCCTTTTTGGTGAAAAAAATTCCAAAACAACAAAAAAATATGCTCTTTTGCCAACCCCTACATGGAGATTAGGAAGGGATGATTAAATTCTCAGCACTTGCTCAAAGAAAACAAAAATAATAATTTTATTGTTATAATTAAACCCCTCTAATTAAGTGCCAAAAATAATCAAGATCCTATTCCAGCGGAAGTATTTACACAACCATGCAATGAGCAGGACTGGTAAACCAATTCAGATGAAAGACACCCCAGACCTAATGACTCACAGCAGCAACACACTGAGCAGCAATGTGCACGGAGCAGCAGTGGCCTGGAACAAATAACTACAGGCTGCCCTTACCTCCTCAGCCAGGGTGGAGGTCTTGGAATGGCATGTGGTGACTGTTGCATTATTCCAGAGCAGCAGGTCGTGCATGGGAGCACCCACGATCTTACTGCGACCGATCACCACGGCTCTTTTCCCTGCCACCTGGACACCTGCACCACAGAGCGGCAGGAGAGAGCAAACAAGAGGTCACTGTGCAGCCTGGGACACACTAACTCAAACAGCTCTAGAGTCCTGGGCAGTTTAAGCCTGGCCCTGGTACTTCAGAATGCTGTTTTGCCTTGTCGTGTGTGGTAGGGAATTGCAGTTGGCAGGGAGGAAGGAAAGACCATTTTAACCTAGTTCTTTTACTATCTAAGGCAGCAGAGATGAAATGTGGTATCTCAGCAGAAGTTGTGAAGCAGAGCATTGCAATGTGTGTAATTTTTACACTTATTGAAGACTATTGCACTCATGAATAATGTATGGAAATCTCCTTACCTGTCTGCCTGATAAGTTCCATGCATCCCTTTGGCGTACAAGGAATAAAGCAGTCTCCAAGGTCCCCTCTAGAGAGTTTCCCAGCATTGATGCTACTTAAGCTGCGTTTTGAAAGAATAAAGGCCAAGTAAGATACCCAGCCTCACTGCTGAAGAGAAATAAAGAAAGAGGTTTCTTTCTGGAGTAGCGGTCATGCTCTCCAGGGGTGAAGTCAGTTTACCCATCCACATCCTTCTCAGGTGCAACAGCATTGGTTATTTTTTCTGTGTTGATGGGTTTGTCAGAGTCGAGCGGCAGCTGCACTATAAAGCCATGAACAGCTGGGTCTGCATTCAAAGAGGCAATGCACTTGAGCACCTACAACAGCAAAGACCAAAAAACTACTGGCTGATAAACTGAAATACGACTGATGCAAAGGAAAAAACATAATCCTATCTGGATTAAAACGTACACACTTTATGCTAAATTTTTCCACCCAAAAGCATAACCCACCTACATTTTTTATTTTTAAAAAAATAGCTCCTAAAGTCTCTACATTTTACATTGCGGTGTTTGAGTTTTCTTAAAAAACAACCAAAACACCTCAGCAGGTTCCAACTCTTTTTCCATGAGTTAATATCAATAGGCAAGTAGTCCTTTTTTATACAATGACAGGGCAAAGATATCTTGAGCTCAACACCAAGTTACATTTTTTTCATCACTGGCTGTATTACTTACATCAGCTTCTGTTGCTGTGTTTGGCAGTTTTATGTGATTGGCACTGATCCCAATCTGCAAATGAGAATAACAACAAATTATCTGATTTCAGAATTGACATCCAATTGATCTGGCTAATCTCTCTATCCAGCTAAATCAGCTGCATTCTGTCTCATTTCCCAGGTCTATCTCCTGTTCCTGAGGCTGCAAGTCCTATGATTCAGAAATACCCTCAAAGAAAGATCAGTGCTTTGCCTACTTAATCTGTCCTTTAACTGTCCTATTCACCTTTTGACATGAAAAACATCAACTTTTGCTTGACAGCACACTGCCTTAAAATGCCAGCAGAAATGTCAGGTATCACCTAGGGAAAAATGGACTCATCTGCGTTCCTGCCCTGTTGTAGCATGTAATGTTGTATCTGTGACAAGCACAAGGCAACTGCAGGTAAAAGACACTCAGGGAAGAAAAGGACAAGGCCACAGGTCAGGAGAGACATCAGCACTTCAGACAAACGTAATCTGTGATGATCACACAGAAAGTGGCACCAACCCACGCTGCTGTGACCAGAGCACCCCACGCGGCTCTCAGGTCACACACCTACACCACATCCTTGTAACAGAGAACTCACTGGTTTCTCCAATACTGGCAAAGCTTAGACAAAACTATTTGACTTGCATCTGGTTTTTCATATTCAGATCTGACCAACTGTAAGAGGGTAAAAAGTAGTACTGAAAGTGCAGGCATTACCTCAGCAGCAGCCTTCAGCTTCATGTTAATGTAGAGGTTCGAATCATCCCGATTTCCAACCTAAGCATGAAAAGACAGTTAAATTAGAGCACAGAACAGAGACCCAGACACAGGCTGAGAGGGTCTTAACCCTCGGCTTCCTCAGATTTACATCAAGGACATGGAATTATTCCTGAATAACTGTAAAACACACGGATAGAGGCTGTAAGCAGCTGGAGCTAACACGAAAGTTCTTTCAAGTAGGAGGCAGCTAAAGACAAGTTGTCTGATCTCCTGCACAAACACCATTTGCACCTGTTGAAAAACCTTAGAAACACAGTGGTCTCCAAAGCAGAAAATATTGCCTGCCATCTGATCTGAGAAAGTTAAATCCTTAGCTAATTAACAAGATCAGCAGGTGCTTGATAACATTCAATTAAGGCTTTCAGAAAAGTTGGGCCTCTTTGATACCCAGGAATCTTGATTTTATGCACATGTGTGCTTTGATGGAGTCATTTCTTCCACTGCTGTTTTGAACCTTGAGAATTTTCCTGCCAAACAAAAACCAAAACAAGGACAAAGTAATGCACAAAGAGAAAGCAGCAACTGGAACAAATGCCTGCAGTTTTTGGCAGTATTGGGTGCTTACAGGGCAACTGCATTTCAGGAGACCACTTGCATCATTCAGTACGTTTTGTTAAAGGTGATACTCCTTCTAACCTTAAGAAAATAGGGGTCAAATAAGGAAAAGCTGATAAGCAAGCTTTTGAAACCCTTTTCCCTGGTACTTGGGAGCCATCCCTGGTTCTCACATAGGTTACGAGCTGCAGGGGTGACTGCATTACCTGATCACCCAAAACACACTGGTTCTTCCTCCCTAGGTATAGAAAAGTCTGCTGGGTTTAGGAAAAGGTTTGCCTCATACAGGGCAGAGAAGCAGGAGATGTCAGCAAACCTATATTATATGAATAAGGAATTACTGACTGCAGGACCAAAAAATAAAGGTTAACGAACTTGTTCTTTGAGCTCAGAGGACACCAGATGCCTCCCAAGAAAAGAGCACATAATGTGTGGGTGCTAGGTATCAGAAACAGCTCATTGTCCTGACTTCACTGAAAAACAGACAGCTGCAAATATCAGTATTAGGAGATGAACTCCAAGCCCAGACTGGCAGCTTACAAAACTGTCAGAGAGCCAAAGAGCAAACAGGTTGTAAAGGACTCTGAGACAATCCAGGACTGCATACAGGCCCACCACGAAAACCCTCCAATAATGCTACAAGACAGTAACTTTTGAAGACAGTTTATGAGGTCAACAGTTCATCAGCTTTCATCAAAGCACTACTAAATTTTAAATAAAAGACCGTCCTTTCTTCCTTCTAAGCACCTGCAGACAAATTGTCTGTAGAGACAATCTCATTAAAGCTAATGGTAAAGAAAACCAGAAAAAAACCCCAAACCACAAGCACAGATTTGTTCCTGGCATCGAAGAGGAGCTTTGTGTGCTGTGGCAGTATTAGCACTGGAATCCATAGACCTGCACCAGAGGCACTGCAGGAGCCCAAAACACTGAATAAGGACAAAAGTCACTTCTCTAAGCAGCCACTTACATTCCCCCAATCCTTTCTGGACACACAGTTCCTTCCTGTTACATGACACTTGCTACTGCTAGTCACCTTCTGACCTAAGCACAAGGAGTTTCCATTTTTTAAAGCTGCAAAGGAAAAAAATTCTGCCAAACACAGGTCAAACTCCTGTACTGACGAGTGCTTTTTACCTCTGCAAGCATTTCTGTGTAGACTCTAACACTTCTGAGAGAGATCCAATTCAGCAACAGGATGTTGTTCCATCCCCTGCACTCATCTTGGCCAAAGGTAGTTTTGGTTTTGTTTGGGTTCCCTCCCCTCCTCTGTCCCTTATCTCTCCATGTTTTGACATAACAGCAGACCAAATCCCTTAATAAACATCTCATTTGGAAGATTTCTGGTACAAACACATCTCTGAAAGCTGCCAGACTTCAGGGCTCACTCAAGTGCAGAGATATGGAATAGAGTCTACATGCACTGCTTGCTTTTAATAGGCAAGCAGCTTGATTTCACCGTTTCACAAACACAACACTCCAACAGCGAACAGGGTCTGAAGAACGAAATAAAACAACTGAAAAACCCCCAAATTTTTTTGAGACCTGATACTTGGCAAAAAGACTTAACAGAACTGTGTTACCATCCCACAGAGAATGCAGGTCTTCTGTTCCTTATAAAATGCTACGAACTGCAAGGCGGCTTTGATGAAGCTCATCACCTGTGCCCTTATCATGGCAAAGCAACTCATATTTTCCGTAGCTGTCATTAAAGAAAACAATACCTGCAAAATGGCAAGTCCTGGTCTGAAGCCTGGAAACTTCTCAGTCATCTCAACAACTTGCTGCTTTAGTCTGTCTCTCACTTGTCTGAAGAGGGAAAAAAATTGAAAACAAGTACAAGGTAGAAGTTAATCACAGGGCTGAATTCTGATACAAGTGATGGGGTTGTTCTGATACGGTCAGGAGTTGTAAAGGTGACAGATGGGCAGACAGGCAAACACGTACTTATGCCTCGAGTACACAGCTCCCAGCAATCTCCAAACAAGGTTGATGTCTATAAGTCACCAAGACACTTTGGAACCAGGTTCATTCAAACTTATTTAAATAATTTTATTTTTTTTAAAGTCCACATTGTGCTTCTTCACCCTCCTCTTCATGATCTCTATACAAGGGTAAAAAAAATTTGAAAATTTGGCATGGAAACTCCTCAGATTTCAAACTCCGTTCTCAAAAGGAAATCCTCTTTCCACCTATGCTGTACTAAAATTACCTGAATCCCACAGGCGCCAGTCATCCCTGTCACACAAGCTGTCCTGGTAAAGGATGATGAATCTACAAGGGTAAAACTCTGGAAATAACTAAACCAGCAGGAGGTACCCAAAGATAGAGCAGGGAGGAGAATGGGAGCTGGACAGAGGCAAGGAAAAGTTGCCAAACCCTGGTACACAGCTCAGGTCAACTCTTCAGTAAAGGCAAGTTTAAGAATACAATTGTAAAAATGATAACTTTGAAACTGAGCACAGATTAGCTGTTCTAGTCCAGATGTGAACTCACACACAGTTTACTATGGAATGTTTTAATAAGGAGTACCCAGCACTGAAATTAGCCACAGACAGCTCGAAAGCCACTGTTACCACCTCTCCCCAGCCCTGCACACCTCTCTAATTTCTCAACCACTCCCTGGCCCCACATGTATGATTCTTCACCAGGGAAGGTGCCAGGCCCAACTGCTCCATCTCCTCACCAGAAATAGTCAGGATTCTGAGAGAAGAACTGACCAGTTGGGCCCACCTCATGGGCTCATGGCACTGGAGGGAGGCTGTGGCATTGCGCTGCAAATGTTAGAGACACTCAGAAGCAAAAGCCAGGTAAGAAAAACCTCACAGGGCACGAGAGGCTTGAGAGGTCTGTCCTCCATGTGATCCCCATCCTGTGTCCCACCCCCATTCTCAGAGATGAGAAGGTGCTACCACCATATTCAGCAAATCTATCCTGCACCAAACACCCTTCTGTTTAAAACACAGATAGTCTCCTTGTGCTCATCTACCCTCAAATCAGTATCACCAGGACTGCTACTTCCCAAGTGGAAGCAGACTTCCCAGACTGGAGGAGGTGCTGTTGGTGCACATAAAAAATGTGAACAGCAAGGGTACAGGGACAGAGTACGTAGCTGCTGCCAGCTGGGAGGCTGTGATTCCTGCATATAGGGAAACTCCAGGAAAACAGATAGCCAGTGAGGCAACTCTACCCTGCAACTGTGAACTCCAAATTAGAAATGCCAGAGGCAGGAAGACAGGGAAATGGGAGCAGCACACAGCTCTCTCAACCCAGCAGCACTGATCCCATTGGACAGTTGCAGCTGGCCCAGCTAGAAGGAGCCCTAAGGCTGTTTTAAGTCTCATCTCAGAGGGAGTCACAGCCTCCAGCTACATCCCAAATCATGCATCTCTCCTGCTGCATCCTGACTCATGTAGCCAGAGCTCTGCTGCACCTGAGGAGTGGGTTCAGAGTATTTAAAGGTGTTTGCATCTGGCCAAGTGGTTCAAAGTCTCTTAACAAGCTTCAGTGGAAGCAACTGTTTTCAGCCTTACTTAAGAAGCAGTAGTCCTGAGCCTTCCCTTGGCTGTCAGCTCTGCAGAAGACTTGACATCAAGACCAGCTGACGAGTTCAGAAAACAGTGTCATAGAAAACCTTATCCCAGCAATTCTTTGTGCTTAAGTGACACAAACTCATCTGCTGGGTAGCAAAATCCCCAACTGCCTCTCCTTACACTCCAGCAGTAAGCCCCTAGGGAGGCACCTGAGCTGCCTCATGAGCAGACTAACAACACAACCATCTCAAGGAGCACCAGAAAGCCCCTGCATGTGGGGGCTGTGGGCAGCTCTCCAAGGGAACTATTTCTGAGAGCAGTCTCTGGTGTTCAGTAAGGAAAGGGCAGCACTGGTTTGTGGCCAGCAAACAAAAAAGAAATGCAAACAAATATGAAATATAATATAATTTCTGATGCAGCAAAGCCCTCATAAGGGACAACCAATTAGAAAGGGCCCCAGGTTGAGGTATTACTGTTATTCCAGTCTTCTCAGCTGAAGAGAAATGAGCCCACCCAATTTCGTCTGTGAAGCAGGGAGGGCTGTGGTGTGCTTTTACCCTCAGCAGCCACAGCTATTCACACAGTACCTTGCTGTTGTTTTATGCAATTAGGCACTAGCTCACTTCCCCTTCAGCTCCAGAAGAAAAGTAACACACACAAACATACAAACGTGGTGCTGTCAGTACCGATTTGCTTTAGGAGCCTTGAATCAAGAAATCACTTGTTAGACAGCCACCTAGCGTTGGGTACCACTGCTCTCCAGTGGTCACAAAAACCACAGGGGCAAAGGTTTGAGAGAAAATTCAAGAAAAATGAAGAAATCATTGTTTTAACTCCTAGACTCACAAAAACTATAAAAAATAAGCCTTGCAAGCCAGCAGCTCTTCAGTTATAGAGTCTGCAAAATTCTACTGTGGACCTCAGGCCTTAGCAAAGATAAAAGTTCATATTGATAAATCAATACCACTTTTTTACTAGTTGTATGAAAATTCTTTTAAGTCTTCAAACAAAAAATTTGCAATTCTATGTGGCTGCTTCTCCAAAAGCCTTCTCTCTGACTCTAAGCCCCCTCCTGTGTCCACGTGCCCTTCCACAAACAAACTCATGCAGCAAACAAAAGTCCAGGGTCCACATAGGTTAAGGACAGCACATGGCTCTAAGCATACAATGCAACAGTCAGCTCCAAAGATTAAAGAACTTGTTAGCATTTCTTCCTGTAGACTGCAACAGTGAGTGGAATTTAAATTTATTAAGTGAATATTCCAGAAGTTCAAACGAAGGACAAACCACACTCCTCCAGCTGTGCTGTAAATGGAAGAACACAGCTCCCATGCCAGCAGAACCCCACACAGCCCTGTGGGATTACGGACACACCCTGCTCAGCTGGTGAGCACACACAGCCCCATACCGAACATGACACCAGGCTCTGTTTCTGTCCCTTCTGTGAGTAACAGGGTCCAGGGTCTATGCAAACAGTGCCAAACATAGGACCTGGCAAATACCTCCTCAGAGACAGTGATGGTCCAGAAGATGCCTGACCCCAAAGAGGAGGGTTTGGCTTTACTGCCTGGATCACAGCTTCCCCAAGGGTTTCATAAACGTGCACCAGAAATGCTCTTGCTGCAGCCATGCAGAAATGGCTGCACGAGGCTGATGGTCCTCCCCAGGTCCTGCACCATCGTGGTCAGAGCTGTTGTCCCTGCAGCCATTCCTCCTTACAGCCTGCAGCACTGTCCCTGCTCACCTCCTGTTGCTCCCATGACCAACACCATAATGTGGAAAAACAAGCTCTGCCATCTTCAAACCACCATGGCACCATGTCCTAGCTCAGGACAACTGCATTATCTTAAAGTGCTCTGAAGGAGCTGCAAAGAACATCACAGGACATCTCACTTGTACTCAAAGGAGGCACAGAGGAACACAGAGGGGTTTGAGGGAAGTCCCAGGCTGGCTCAATGAAGTGGCACTGGGATAGGAAACACCTTGGGAAAGACCATCTGAACACTGCTGGCAATTCAACAGATGGCTCCAGTTGCAGAAAGACATCATTTAGACCACAGAGCTGGAATCACTTCACAAGTCTCCCACCCTCTTGTCTCATGCACCACCACTGCATGTTCCTGGCACACTGTCATTATCTTCTAGGAAAAACGCCTGCTACTTTCTACCACACTCACAAAGTTTTTTAACCACCTTTTTGGCTGTGTCAGCTCAAATACTTGCATGAGCTCTTTTCACACCAGCTAAATACACAAAGACATTTCTGCTTTTATAGATGCTTTTTCATCATGTCCAGAACTTGAATCCAAGGTGGGTCTGAGAGACAAGCAGCAATTGAGGCACTCTGAAAATGTGAATGGCTGACAACAGAACAACAGAGTTTAATACAAAGCTGAGTCTTTAAAACTTAGAAGAGTTTGCCCCAAACATGAGTAATGATACCATGTTCCCATCCTGCAACATCTATGACACTAATCAGGCCTGCTTCCCCAAATGGATACTGCATACAATACCCTACTATTGGGTGATTTAATCAGAGGAAAACACAAGAGCAATAGGTAAGGACTCAATCCACCTCTGTGGGGCTGCAAGCGCTCCAGACAATACTCTAGGCCCTATCTACAAAGGTTTGCCTTCTCCAGGAACAATACTGAGATTTTATTCATTCCACAAAGGGGACAGGGCAGTCCCCACATGTTCTTTGCCCTCCATGTAAGCTGGTGCTGATGTGCACCCATCACAGATCTGTGGCCCTGTTGTCCACCAGACAATGTTTTCTCCTCTCTTATCAACTCTTTAGAGCAGGGTCCCATTTTTTTAAACTTTGCACAGCACTAAACACAAGGGGGTCTTGCTCATATTTGGGGTCACCCAGGGGCACTGGCAGCTCACTTTAACTCAGCCCATCCGCAGTGTGGGACCCTTCAGTACAAGCCTGAAACATTGTGGGTAGGATCTGGTAAAAGAGAGCTCACAGATTGGGGAATTTTTTCCACTTTAGACTAGATTTACCTGGAGTTTCAATAGGAACCCCCAAAAAAACATTTAAAGCCCAGACTGAAAATGCCAAGGAGTTGTTTCCTGCACTGTTACCTTCAGTTATCAGCTGAGCCTGGTCATCACTTCATTAAACTTAAAGCACTACCTGGCCCACCCTGAGGGGCTGTGAGGGGTGTTCGGTCTTCCCTGCCATCGCAACTCATCAGCCACTCTTCCAGACCAGAAATGTTGGTCTACTCCGGGTCCTATCAACCACTTCAGGCCAAGCCAGAGGTTTCCAAACCTGGGCTCTTTCACGTGGTAAAACCTGAACACACAGCTCACTACAGTGGACATGCAAAGAAGAGCCACTACCATGTTCTGCTCTACACAGGAACAGAGATTGGTTTTTTATTTCAGGGAATGCCAGCAATAAAAGGTGGAGAATGCTGTATTTTTATTACTTTCAACCCTCCATATCGTGCATACTTAAAGCACGGCTTCTCTTCCTCTCTTTAGTCATTTGTTTATTGTACTGTTATACAATAACTCACTTTTTGTAACTCATTTGCCAATGAGGCAAATTTAACTTGTAACAAAATCTAAGGCAGAATTACTGAACAGCCACTCAGAGAAGCAGAGGAAAGCCACCTTGAGATAACCAGCCAACTCAGACTGATGCAAAAGCCATCCAACATTTAATGTATTTCACACACTGCACAGGCTTCTTGTTTGTACTGACAGAAGCAGACTTAGATGCATTTTGATGTTGATGCATTACCATCAAGACCGGGACACTCATCCGAAAACAATGTTTACTGTGTTCTCTTTCCCATACCCAGCCTAGCCACATTCTCCATCGTCACAGGTAATACTCAAAGCCACTGAAAATGTCAATTTTCCTTTGTACCTTTTCTGAGCCTTCCAAGACTTTCTAAGGTGTGAATTAGTTTTATCACCTCATCAAGTTTTCCTTATTTATGGAGGCAAGGAAACTCTCTTAAAGTACTTATTCTCTTTACATGTTTCACAAGAATAAGAATGCCAGTATTTACCTGATTTTTGTTTAAATAGCTGGCATGACTGAATTAGGGGTTTTTTTCATCTGTTTTGAGGAAGGGGTGCTTGGTGGCTGGAGAAGAAAGTTCACAATACTTATTAGCTTTGATTTAAAACACACAGAGAAACCCAGGATTACATAGCTGGAACACTACTTGTTTGATTCATCTCATTTGTCAATATTTGACTGACTTACAAATAAACATTTTTCTCGATTAAAGGGTAAAGTAACAAAATCCACCCCCTACAAGATTGTAACCGAAATGGTTTTGCAGTTGATGTAAAGTCAGGGACATTCCCTTTCTACGACAGGCAGTTCAGCTGAAAATTCCTAGAAAAAACACTTCTATCACTTCTAGCCTATCACTTCTACTGCTGCTTCTGCCAGACTCTTGGCCTGGAGGTGAACTCTAGATAGTGAGAATCCTTGGGATCAGCACTTCTCTAGGGGTCTGGAAGAAAGGGACAGGTGTCACCAGGATGGATAGCCCAATGCCTTATGACTCTTTCAAGTACTCCACTAGGAAAAGGCAGAACTTCCTAAGGCCCATATGGAGCAGATGATGCTTTTGTTATACTGGACATAAATACAGCACAAATAAAGGAACTTGAAGGACAGCTGGACAACTCCAATTATTTTTCCATTTTGTGGTGTCTCCAGGTCAAGATTTGATGATTCTGGAAGACAGACTTCAGCCAAACACCTTAAGAGATGTGCGGGAAGTTAATCAAACCTTTCTCCTGTATGTGCCTATTAAAAGCTTATGCCTCCTCCTGGGTATTTGCACATCATGAATGTCCTCTGAGAGCTGCTAGTTTACAGCTGCTACTATAATACAGAAAACAAACAAAACCAAAAAATGTCACCCCTATAATCTATAAAATTAAATAAGTAATGCAACATGCCATGTCAAGGAGGCTGAAAGTTTTAATGTGAGCTATGATTGTACCCAAACTAGCATCTTTCCAGGACCTACTGCACTTCAGGGTGACTTTCTACAACAGGAAAAAAACCTGCAACAGGCAAGTCATGAAGTCCCAGCAGCAGCAGGCACAGGCATTGCAGAATGTGCTGGCCCCAACACTGCCAAAAGGATGAGGCAGAACGAAGCATGTAAGACTGAGAGACTGCAATACACAGGTGGTACTGGCCCAAGTACTACCAGGTAAGAAACATGCAAGCGGCCTTTCCTCATGGGCATTCAGATTCAAGGCACATGAGGCCTGCTCTTCAGAACTGCTCCACTGTTGGTTAGATGTAGCTGTATCACACAGAGCAATACCTAAGAGGAGGACTAACTGCTTTGCTGAGATTGCTTTATACCTTTTCCAATATACCCCTCCTGTCTGAATTCCCTGGTTATATTGACAACAGGTACCCAATGAACCTACCTATAGAATAAAACTGCATTTTCCCCAGGATTAGGGTAATTTAATTGGCCTTCTTACCAGATGGGTACATTGAGTGGCAGCAGGAAAAACAAGCAAACTAAGAGACACAACACAAGCTCACCTACACCCAGGGCTTGCCAGCTAAGTAAATGCTAAAAAGTACGAGAATACTTTTCCCTTCAAGATCTCCCAAACCTTCGAAACAGCTTTGGGAGGACATCTGTGAACATTCAGCTACATATTATCCAACATGTGGATTAACATACTTTGCCTGAAAGAGGAACAGTCGGTGTCTGTATAGGATGAACACGGAGCCCATTCCTAAAGCACATGTTCCCAACTCCTGTTCATGAAGCATCCCAACAGCTCACCTTACACGCACAGAAGCTGTAGGGCAGCCGGTGGCTTCACACCTGCCTGGGCTCTGCTCTCATCTCATCTCACTTTACCGCATCTGTACAGCGATGCTGAGCGGGCATCTGGTGCTCTCCGGGGCAGAGGCTGCCCAAGAGACCCCACCAGACGCACCGCTGATTTCTGGGGAGCACTAACAGCACTTTACATTCTCCTTAAGACCTTGAATACTGTACTTTGTCTAATAACTTCCAGTTTACAGCCAGGAAGAAGGGAGCTATGGCTGCAACGTAGTGAAAAATCTCTGGGGTGTCTCCAAAGCTGTTCGGCCACAGAGCCGGAGCAGAAGCCCCCCAGAGCCCCATCCCGCTGCCAGCACACACGGGGGGCACCGGGGCACCCCTCAGCTCCGCGGCCACACCGGCCCCTTCCCGAAGAGCAAAACCCCTCGGCTCCCGGACTTTCCCGCCCGCGGGAACCCGGCCGAGTGTGCGGGCAGGGCGGGCGGCCCCGCTACGTACCCGGAGACAATCTTGCCGCTGAGGATCTCGGCGGGGGCCATGGCGAGGCCGGAGCGGGGGCGTGCGGCGGGCGGGCAGTAGGTGAACGCGGCGGGGTTCTCAGGCCGTCTGCGGGACGCGCTGCCCCCACTCCCGCCCCACTCCCTTCCCACGTGGGCCCGAACTTTCGCCGGCCCCGCCGCGCAAGCGCTGCCCCCGCCCTGCCCCTCCCCGCCCCGGGGCTCCCTCAGCGCGGGCCGCGGAGCCGGGGCTGCTCCGGGTTGCTCCAGCGGCCCGGCCGCAGTGAGGGAGCGGGGCTGAGATCGGCGGCGAAATGGCCGCCAAAGCGGCCTCCAAAGCGCCTCCCGGGCGTGCCCGATCCCTGCTCCGCGGAGAGCGGGGCCGCGGGAGGGAGAGGCAGCGCCGGGGGGAGATGAGGGTGAGGGATGCTGGTGCTGGGCTGTGCACGGCGAATGCATGGGAAAATCCCACATCGATACAACAATAATCTGTGGTTTTAGTCTTGTGATTCTCGTAACAGGTTATGCCAAGAGTAGAAGTTAGGAGTAGAATAATAGACTCTCAGAATGGTTTGGGTGGAAAGAGTCTTAAAAGATACCTCGTTCCAACCCCCGGCCATGGGCAGGGACACGCTTCACCAGGCCAGGCTGCTCCAAGCCCCATCCAGCCTGGCCTTGAACGCTCCCAGGGGTGGGGCAGCCACAGCTTCTCTGGGCACCCTGTGCCAGGGCCTCAGCACCTTCACAGCAAAGAATTTCTTCCTAATATCTAATCTAAATCTACAGTCTTTCAGTTGGAAGTCATTCCCCCTTGTCCTATCACTAAATGCCCTTGTCAAACATCCTGAGTTCTTATTTGCATAAGAATAATTTTATTTTTCAGAATTTCAACACATTTGTCCAACATAAAGTCACCAAACCGCTGTCTGGCCAGAAAGGGTTCCTAGAATTGGCCTCCAAGGGATGTATTTGCACTAAGCAATCCCATTAGAACTGGTAAAGGTGTAGCTTCCTGTCAGATCCACGCAGTTGTCCACATGTACTGTTATTTGCATAACCAATGATTTTCCTTACTCTGCAGGCCAGTGCACGTGTTTTAGGACTTTTCTTAGAGAGATGGCTGTCAGTGGTTTTCTCACACATATGGCAAACGAGTGATTAGCATCCAGACAGAGCTAGGGATGGGAAAAGCAGTTAAATGTCACTGAGACAGACTTGCCCAGGCAAGATAATGCTGTGACCCAGAGAACTGTTAAGGAACTCATCAGTGTTCCCTGCTAATGTCTAGCACATGGTTGGAGAACATGTCCATGACTCAAGAAACTGGTGATAAAAAGTTCTGGGGCAGAGAACTGGCAAATGGGGATTGATGCCGGGCTGACCCCACAGCGTTAGATAGCTGTTGCGGAATAGTAGCACATTCCTGTGCCTCCAGTAAAGCAGTGCTCTTTCTGTTTTGGGACCTAGCAACATCTGCCACATGCTGGCAGTACAGCAAAGAAATGGGATAATCTCACTGCAAATCATCCAGCTATGGTGAATCAGGACTGAATGCTAGAACAGCAGTGTTCTTGCTGAGAATCTGAGGCTTAAAAGGCCTGTGTGAAGTGCTTTCACATAGAGTTTTGCTTTACATAGAATGCATAGGATTGGAAAAATAAAGTATCTGATCCAAAGACTTTGCTGAGAAAACTTTCAATCCTGCTACTCTGTCGTGTAATCACCTTGCAAAGGGATCTGGGGAACTCTTGGATATTGAGAAGAGAGAAATGCAGGTCTTGCAGCTTCCACCTAGGGCACAGAACTGCAAGGATAGAAATATACAGGCCCTTCTGTTTTGTAATCTCAGAGGCTTTAAGGTTGCTTCTTTGGCATTCTAGGAGGGGAATATAAACCATACATAGTTCAAAACTCATCTAAGGATAAGGCTTTTCGCCTTTGTGTTTCCTTTCATACACTAAAAAGTGACATCTTTTCTGCTTTTTTCTAATTTTTTTTTTTTTCTGTTGAGGGTAAAGATTGCTACCTTGAGTGATTAAACTACCTTAAGTTAACAACATGTTGTAACTGTAGGATTAAAGGTCAGAAATTTCTCTTTAGGGGTGTCTTGGGAAAGAGAGAAAACATGGTAGTTTAGAGCTTTTATACACTAAATAAAAAGAGGTAGGAATAAATACAAAAAGCTAGAAGGAACTTCTTTTCCCCCTTCATTATGTATTCCTTGTATTTCCTGGAATGTGGCAACAGGCACTTGCAGTGTTATAGTCAAAACTAAGATTATGCAATTGGTCAAGAGAAAGGATTTTTCTAGGCTGCTTAAAATTCTGTGCCTTAGTTGTTTCTTCTGTTGCCTTTATCTGAGGCCTGAATGAACTCTTGGAGGGCGAAATGACCCAGTGTTAAGGAAAAAAACCCACAAAAGATGAACTCCTTCAGCTAAGGACTGGATAAGCTCACAAAAACAACTTTTGCCAAAAATAGACCTGACACTCAGGATTGCAGTGTAAAAATACCAGGCAGGGAAAGGAAAGGAAAAAAAGTCACCTTGTTTAAAATATTCGGATGACCTTATTTGCAGAGTGAGCAGAAGACCCTGTTGCCATCAGGAGCTGTAGATTCCTACCCAGAGCTGGTAACTTGCATGATTTACCAGATGTGTGTGAGCAATAAACCTCCCTTCTTGCTTTTCTTAATGTCCCAGCTCCTGAATAATAGATGTGTCATGATGACAGATAAAACCTTGAAAATTACGTGAATTTATTGCAGGAAAGGAACTAAGAATGCTTCCAAACAGCTTCTTCTATTACTGCTTCAGTTTTGATCCAGATTCTAATTTTTGGGAATGGATAGACTCATGAATTTTAGATATACTTCCAAATAACTTCTTCTATTACTTCTTTAGTTTTGATCCAGATTCTATTTTTTGGGAAGGGATAGGCTCATGAATTTTAAATATACTTATGCCAGAAAATCAGACGAACCTTCTTTTGTCAGAGCAGGAAGTCCTTTTGTACTTCTAACTTGTCTCATGTGGCAGTCAAGCTGGGATTGTTCCTCAGAAATTGTGCACATCATGTCTCTAAGTAAGAACATGTTCTTTAACATTTATTCATAATTGTCATCCTGAGATCAAAATGCTGGAAAAGGAGAGGGAAAGGAACAGAAAAGGGGTTATGTGATGAGAAATGGCTGAACAGACCTTTCTGCTTAGCTTATATCAGAGCCATATCCAGCCCTAAAATGCAGTAAAAAAGTTAGAAGTTCCTGTTCATATATAGGAACTCTCAGAGAAACAGAGTGGCAAAGGAGACAAACATCGTGAAAATGGTTACAAAGTTGACAGCAAAGATCAATGTTTCATGCATTCAGTACCAAAGCAGATTTACTACCTAATGGTTGTTAGGAACAAGAAGGATAAAAACAGTAACTTTGGGATAGGCTGAAGCCTCAGTGTAAGAGAGATCTCTGTTCTGAGTGCACCTCTCTGCCAGCATCCCTGGATTTGATTTGGCAACTCCCACAGTGTGACTGTTTACCTTTGCATCCACCCCCTCTTACCCAATATGTCAAAAGTTGTGAAGGTTGGTCTTTAAAAAAACCCCTGAAGGCTGCAAAATACACGCCAGAAAGACTTGCAGTGTTACTGGTGAGCTAACAGCTGTGCCCCTGATGACACAGGGCCCCAGAACCTGTGATTTGTCATGAGAAACTGATCCCAAACCATCAAAGTGAGGAAGAACATGAAGCTTTGCTTTACCCATTAAGTGGGATGGCTAAGACAGAACATTGTCTCCAGTAAAGGGGGAGGACCACAAAAGTTAGTTTAGTTTTATAAACCTTGGTCAGAAAAGAGGTTTTGAGGAAACCTGTTTTCAGGAGCACACTAGAAAACCAGTATTAGACACTGATACTTCAAATGTTTATGGGGAACTTTTCCTGCTGAGAGATGCCCCACTGAACAACGAATGACGTTACCCAAGAATGTACCTTTATCTGCCATGATGAGGGACACAACTTTGTCACGGGGTAACAGTGACACATTTAAATACATCCTATTGACCCACTCTCCCTTTGATCAGAGGATGACTGAACTTTGACGTAAAGCTTGAGATTGATCTCAAAGTACGAGCTTTGGAGCAGCCCTTATAGCTAAGCTGTGTTAATGAAACAGTGGATGGCTGGAGCTATGATTTGTTCCATCATAAAGTGTTTCCCAAGTGTAGCTGTCTCCGAATCTGTTTAGCCATATCGTGTGTTCCATCACTGAAATAAGAAGGTGATACAGCCAGCTGTCAGGCAGTCACTATAGAAGCAGCTCTCCTTGGTTAGAATGGTGTTTGCTCTCTGCCTTCCTCAGGGTTCCGGGTCTGATGGCTGAACCAGCAGAACAGGTACTTGGATTGCTCTTTGTCCACTTCAGTGCAAAGGCAGACAAATTAACCAAATCACTTCCAAGCACAGATTTAACTCCAACTAACTGGTTTTTTGTAAAACCTGTGAAAGGTGCTTTCATCTTGGGTATTCCTGGCAGGGAGGTAAAGCTGTCCTTTGTGGGTTGTGTCCCACAAAGTGGCAGTAGCAGACAGACCTCTCAAATGCTTTCTTGACCCCTGTCTCCAGCTTGCTGATCACTTGCCTACCATGCAGGGGTTTTGTATTGACCACTGTTTATCTGTCACTCTAAAGACAGCAATAACCAGCCCAGATTATCTGTGAATTTCCACTTGTGTTACTATGCCAATGACACAAATTTGTGCATAGTTGCGTGAATTTTCCATTGGCTGTTTTTCTTGTTCTTTCAGCTAGCTTCCTTTAGCTACATCATCTTACCTTGACAGAGAAAGCCAACAGTTCCCATTGACCTCTTAGGCATCCTGCAGAAGGTCTTGGTAACAGTTTGAAGAATTCTGTGTAACGCTTGATTCCACTGCGAACAGTGCCAGAGCACTTGATAAATGTGAGCCCTAGGTTGTCCCAACTCTTTGATGTTAAGAGGGAATTCAGATCAAGGAAACCATTTTCTAAGTAGTTCCTTCTGTCACATACTAACCATTCCTTATACTTCTGCGGCATGTTGGGGCACTCCATGCAGTAAACAACAGCCTAATTCTCTGTCCCAACCTGCCTGTGAATTGTGTATTACCACACTTTCCAGATAAGGTAGCTGAGAAAGAAGGGAATATTGATCGCCTAAAGCAGAATACAGACTTAAGCAATGGAGCTGTGATTAACTACCTTGACATTTCCACCTCCTCCTAATTCTCTTTGGCAAATAATTTTTAGTTAACAGTGTGTGGCTACAGAGGACTTCCCCCCCTCCTTTTTTTTTTTTTTTTTGTTCCAACTGCTAAATTTCACTAGAAGACTATGAAAAATCTATTTTTCATAGAAATACTCTCAGTACCAATCCCACCTTTCTAGCTGCCTAGGGAGTTGCACACACGGACACAGGCAGAGGTAGGCAGGGGAAAACATGAGTTTCAGGGCTGTAGGTAGAAGGATGTCCAGAAGACAATCTTTCCATTGCAGTTTAGTCTACACTGCCTCCCAGATAATTCTCCCAGCCCAAGCAAGAACATCCTGGCAGAGAAAGATTGCAGAGCTAGTTCTATGCCACCTCTGCAAGAACTTTCACAGGGCACTCTCTCAGCCAAGCAGATCCTGCTCTTGCAGTGTCTGACAGTAGGAGGGTGAAAAGATCCTATAAAGTCAATGGCAGGGGACGTCCAAGAAGCCAGTTTTCCTACAGACCATAATTCCAGCAAGTGAGATTTTTGGAGATAAAAATATGTATAAATGCACTTCATTTGCATGTCAGACTTGGGTGATGCAGTCTTTGTCCTTCTCTTAACATCCACACACTGAGCAGTGTTTGATGGTTCACACAGTTCATAGCATGAAACACGCTTAAGGAGTTATACCTTCAATGTGCCTTTACTTACAGCACTCCTGACTCCAGTGCAAGGCTTTTCTCTGTAATTGCCTCTAGATCATAGCACTGCCTATAACAGATCAGACAAAAGGTTGTCCCAGCACAGGCTCATGGCTGGGATGGTGCGGATGTGTAAGAAAGACTATAGGAACAGGGCAAACATGACATTCCTGGTCTCCAACCATTTACAGCTGAAAGAATTTCTAAGACAAACAGGATGATGGAAGTGGGGGAGAAATAGGGAAAAGTTAGGGACAAACAACAGGTTGAAACCTGTGTCTTCTGTTTTCAGAAGTTCATGAAAGACATAGATCATTTCCTTATGTTATATAATATATAGAATGTCTCAGTTTTTCGCTATAGACAGGATCTTTGTGTTCTTCCCCTTTTGCGTAATACCTCTTGACCCTGTAGTTTGTTGATTATTTTTAATGGTAAAAGCATAGATGAGGTACCTCTGCATCCTGTAGTGATTTTTTTTCCCCTGATTTGATGCATGCATGTTTTTTTTCTGTCTTCGAAATATGGATACATTTGCCCTCTGTGCTTTATTATCTCCCTATTGTGGCTGTTCATAATTAGACTGTGATTTCTCCCCGGTAGCAAGCAACAGGACAAGATGAAATGGCCTCAAGTTGTGCCAGGGGAAGTTTAGATTGGATATTAGGAAAAATTTCTTCACTGAAAGGGCAGTCAAGCATTGAAACAATCTGCCCAGGGAAGTATTGGAATCACTGTCCCTGGAAATGTTCAGAAATATGTAGATGGAGCTTAGGGGTGTGATTCAGTGGTGGACCTGGCAGTGTTAGGTCAGTGGCTGGACTTGAGATGGTTTTTTTCCAACCTTAATGATTCTATGACTCTTGGCATTAAAAGTAAAAATCCGTATTTATCTTCCATTACCCATGTTTGATGACTGATATTTGTAGTTAGAAAGAAACAGTAAGTTGAAGGAGGAGGAGGCCTATCTGAACTGCTCTGGAAAAGCAGATCTTTGTACAATGTGCTGTTCATATAAGCACATGGCCACACATATATGAAACAAACAGATTTTTTTCCTTGAAGGTCTCCTAATTGAAGTATTTGGAACTGAATTTAGCTTTGTGTGAGCACAGCTTGCATGGACTTAAAAAGTGTTGATGGACAGCCTTTTCAACTATCTAATTCTTTTTCGCTCTAAATAGTATGAACATAATGAATGTTCCACAGTCATTTACATATGTGCCTGTATGCATGTGCCTGTATTTCCCAGTTTATATGCCTTATATTACAGACTTTTGTATCCCCCAAATTTTTAAGCTTCTAGTCATATGATCACATTTCTGCCCTGTCCTTTTGCCCAAGAGCTGAGCGATTTGTCTGGTATTTACACCAAGAACTGCTCCATATATAAATGAGGCAGAGCCTGGTGAGGCATGTTGTTCAGAGACACATTGCTAATGTTTGCCCTGAAGCTGTGGAGTGTGTCCCTTCCGTCATGCTCAGCTGCATTAGGGAAGAAATGAAGTGAATTAACCTCACAAGTCTGCCGAGCTGTAGTGCCTGTCCTGCACATCTCTGGGAGAAAGATTTCTCAAAAGAACAGCAAGGCTTGCTCATGTCTGCTACTGTGAGCTCTCTCTGAGCTTTCTGATTCATAAACCAGGGGGAGATCTCGTTGGAAAGTCTGTGCCATGAAATGGTCCATCCTTTGCTCCTGTCTCCAAGACCTTTAAATAATCCAGAAAGGATCCATGTTTGTCCTATGTCAGCTATACCTGGCAAAAAGCACAATAAGAATCTTTCTGGTTCTCTGTTGTTTTGAAGTTTTGCATTTTGACATCTGTAGCCTGAGCACCCTGGAGCAGATGCTTGTGTATGTAGTTATTCTTCTCTGGAGCCCCAGTGTTTAGCAGATAAAAACATGAGCCTATGCTCCAAAACTGTTCCTGAGACAGAGACAGTGGCTGGTGCTGCCTGGGCCACAGGATGATTCAGAGCCTGTAGACTTGCAGTGGAACAGAAATATGGTGAGCTCAGCAGGGAGAAGTCTGCTTGGCCTGTGATCCCTCTTTATGGCCTGGAAGCCTGGAGAAGAAAATGAATAATCCTTCCAAGAGAAACTGTGCCAAGCTGGGAGGTTGCTGGTGTCCCTTGTGCCCGCCAGAGCAGTGTAGGACTGGCAGGCAGATCCTGAAGGAGGCTGAGTCCCTATACTGATCATACAGGATCAGCAAAGACAATATTGTAGCAACGAGTCAATGAGACAAACAGATTGTACCCTGAGACCTCTCCTGCAGTGTAACATCGACACTGGTGCAGGCATTTACCCCATGAACATTCCTGGTGGAATGTCAGTAGAGGAATAGATGAGCAGTAGAAGCTGAGTTGCTGCCACAGTTTAGAGCAGTTTAATTTGAAATGTGCTTGCTAGCTGGTGTTTCTGGATGGCATCAGGGCACAAAGCATGCTGAGACTTAGGACTCTCAAGAAAATTTCTTATTTCTTTTGCTCGGCCTTGGAAAAAAAATAAAGCAGAGAGCTTCCCACAGCCTGCATCCACAGTAGTACTGAGTGCCCAAAAATGGCTTTGAGTTCTAAGGATCAGGCCTTGAGGATAGAGTGGAAGAAAGATGCCTTTACTTCTACATCTGTTACCCATGGCCCTATGTGGGGTGGTTTGTGCCCCCATGTCACCTTCCTAGGTGTGGCTGAAGTACTGTTCCATCTCCTGCTTTCCATGGAGATAAACAACCCTGCAAGAAGAAGAGGAGCATCCTAGAATTTGTTGGATGGAACATGGGTGGTTCTGTTTTTGTTGTTTGTGCAGGAATAGTTTTGTGGTTTGGGAAAGCACTCTGAAATATGTTTTTGGCCAAAATCCCTCTTGAGCAACTCTGGCTTAGCTGGATCTAAGTTTTGTTGAAATTAGTGAGGTTAATTCTGTGCCTCTTGGTTTAGGAAATTTATGTGTCGTCATGTCTCCACCCCCTTATTTGGATTTCTCTTAAAGTGTAGTGTTATTGTGCATCACCATTGATGTTAGCAACATTTATGGCATTTTAAGAGTGAAAAGTACAAAAAGTAATAATTGGTTATCCTAGAAAGAAAAACCACCATCCTCATCCAGACTGAGGCCTTAGATTTTGTTGAAAAGGAGTCTGTCAGTGGCATTATTAACATAAATATTTCGATTGGTTTTATATAGATCACTTTTTATTTGTACCAGTAACAGAATTAGGCCCTTTAAACTCAGCATATTCAGCTGTGCTACTGCTCTGCATCAAGGCTGGATTACTGGGAGTTGGAGGAAACCTCTCCACTCCTGTGGCATTGACATGTCTCACAGCTGCAGCTGAAGAACCATAAATTCAAACTAAAAGTGACTCAATGCTGGAATTGAATTGACCGATCTGCCAATAACCTAATGTGCCAATCACACAGGAAGGGATTCATTTGGGGTGCTTTCTCTTGCTGCATCTGGGGAAGCTTTAGGGTGGAGCAGGGGTGTGAATCCTGAGAGAGCAGGGGTCTGTGTGGTCTCAGGCAAGAATCTGGGCATGAGGAGCTGTGTGTGCATCTGCACTGCCCTCAGCTTGTGTCATGGCAGCTACAAATCCTTCCCCACCCCACTGCACCCAGTGTGAAGCATTCCACAATTACCTTTTAAATGTAAGGACTGATGCTGGTAGCTCTCAGTGTGAGGATTATTATCTCTTATTTAAGTGTGATTATTACGAGGGGAAGAACATCCATGCTAGAGCTAAAATTCTTTACAAACAAAAACATATACTCACACTTTCCTTTGGTCTCTGTGATTTACCATTCTTAATTGCCCCAGTGCTGCTCAATGAGCTGGAAAAACAGCTGGGATATGGTGCTTGGCTTTTATCCTGGCTGTTTCCCCCCAGTACTCGTCTCACAGATGATGCAGGCTTAGACTTGGAAGATTTATATTGTGTTATAACAGAGGGCTTCTATGAAGGAGAATTGGCCAATTTGTCTGCTTGCCATTGGCCATAGGACATCCCTTGGAAGCCCTGGGAAGTGAGGAATAGAGGAGTCTGGTGGGCTGCCGGTGTCCTGCCAAACTGCACTGCGGGGTACCTGTGGCAGAGCCTGTGCTGAGCATCTGGATGAGCTCAGGCTTTCTTTCTAGCTGTCCCAAATATCACCATGACATAAATGTGTGCTTCTGAGCTTGGACTTGAAAGCGGGCAGCTTGACTGCAAGATGAATTTGGGCTTAGAGCTGAACAGACTGACTTAGGGTGAGTGAAGAGCATTACACAGGTGTAGTGGGTGACCCTGTCTGGGTGCCAGACACCCACCAAAGCCTTTCTCTCACTCCCCTTCACACCTGCACAGGGGAGAGAAAACATAATGAAGGTGCATGAGTTAAGGACAGAGAGAGATCACTCATCTGAAGGGGAGTGTCTTCGTGTGTGAAAATATTAGAAAATGTGGGCATAGTTCAAGTGCCCATGTCTCCCTGATACTTTCTAAGGACAACAGGGTGAACTCTGGAGCTTTTAGAACTTCTTATGTGGAGTTGGCTGCTACACATTAGGAGTTTGATGGTGTTGGTGGTCCCTTCAGAAATTATCTATTCCTAGAATGGCCAGTTGAGAACATCAGAGACCTTCATGTCATAATCTCTCTGTAACAATTGTTCCTAGTCTTATTTTAGCAAGCTTTGATAATGTCTTTCTTCTCAGTTCTGACTGTGGGTTCAGATGTTCTCTCTGCTGTTTTGCCAATAGCTGAGGCTGGAAGGAAGGGACCTGTTGAAAACCTCTGGTCAAACTGCTCTACTCAAGCAAGGTCAGGTGACCAGAACTGTGTCCAGTTGGGTTTTGAAGATTGCCAAGGGTACAGAGCCCATAGCCTTCCTGGGAAACCTATTCCAGTGTCCAGCCACCCTCACATCTCCTTTATTGTTGTTGCTTTTCCCCTTTTGTCTCAGCTGTTGCCTCCTTGAATCACTTATGCTGGACTCTGCTCTAGCCATCTCTAACACTTGCACATCTCCCTCTCAGGCCCACCTCACATCAGGAAGCTCTGAGCCAAACCAGAACAGGTGGTAGTCCCACCACAGGACAATATTCCTGGGAGGCTTTTTTTCTTGGCACAACTTGAATGTATGCTTTGACCTGTCAGGAAACACTATTTGTTTTATGAACCCAGAGCACTACCTATCAATAAAGCCTTCCTGAGTCAGCTTTACAGAGCAGAATGAGCAGTTAATTAGTACATGAAAGGGACAACATAACCTCCTATCAGTTGCTTCTTGGAACACTTCATACTTTTTCAACACTGTATTTTAAGAAGTGCAGAATCTTTTTTTTTTGTTTGTTTGTGGGATTTGTTACAGCAAGTTTGCTATAATCAAGGAAATAGACTAAAATTCAACTCAACCTGATTACTCTTTAATCTAGATTTTACTGAAGACTTTGCACACCCATATTAAGTGCCCACTGAGAGCTAATGTTTCTGATGAGAAGAAGAGGGGTTTTCCTGAAGATACAGGCAGCAAACACTGCTCATGACAATACTGAAGTAAAAAAATTATGTCCCATGTCCCAGAATTAGCGGATCTCAAATACTTACTTAAGGCAGGCTACAAAATGAAGAAATAAAGAGTTGAGTGATGAGAAGAGTACCCACACCAAAACCCATCCTTGGGCCAGCCATTCAAACTTGGACCAAGCAAACAGGCTAAAAACTCCCTTGTTTGGTTTTGGGTGCCACTGTGCCATGGCAGGATCCTAGGATAGTGCTGTTCCTGCTGTGGTGTTGTGATGGAACACGCTGTGACATCCCAGCCCACTGAAGTGGGTGGGAATCTTGCCATTTGTTCTGTGACTGACACTGACTTCTGTTATCAGAGGTGATGCAACATCTGTGGTACAATGATAGAAACGTCACAATGTAGGTGCTTGACCCTGTGGGGGAAAAAAGCAAACAAACAGTAACAGTAGCTGCTGGCCAAAGCAAATAAAGACTTGGAAGAAGGTAAATTGCTCAGGATTTTTTTTTACTTTTACAAAGTGTTCTGGGTGCACACAGAATTTCTATTCTTGTTAATTAGCTCTGAAGAAGAATTAGTCATCTTTTCTTAAATAGTGAGTTATTTTGGCTATAGCACAAGTTCAAAGTAAATGCTCCTCACACTGCAAGAGCAGGAATCAGTGCTTCTTTCCTGGAGAAATATGAATTTCACTAAGAACTTCTTTAATTTTACTCTGTGAGGTCTAGGTTGGGTTACCTGTCAGCTGTGTTCACAGGCTGCTCCCTGTGGGCTGAGCCCTCCAAAAGCCAAGGGGCCAGCTGAAAGCTATCACTTCAAACGTGGTTTTAGACTTTCTGAATATGGCTCTGACTGCACAGGTATGGCAGATACTGCATCTGGCAATGGTGAAGGTCAGCACAGGCTGAAAATCTGCACAGAGCAGAAAGGACATTTTAAGCTGCGTGTAACCAACGTCACCAGCTCACTCTCTCTGTGCTTTTCCACAAAACCCCAACAGCTGTATTGAAACAATCCTGAAGGACTCTCTTGGTAAGAGGCAGTGCTGTCGCTTCCAGTTCCGAGGGAGTGATGGATATGAATGGAACCTTTCCCCACCCTCTCATGACAGGTGGCAGTGGCAGCACGTGCTGAGCACACTCAGACAGTGGCAGTATTCCCAGCCAAGCACATGCTCCCCTGAGCTTCAGGAGCAGAGCTGGTTGGGACAGACAGCATTTTGCCCAAGGCCTTTCCATGCTCCCAATTGTACTTGGAGTGAGCCAGTTATTTATAGAAAGCAATGTGAGTTTTCCCGTATCAGCCTCTTCCAGCTGATACCTTATCAGCACCATGTCCTGCAAGTGGTAGTTTGTCAGAAGTCTCTCTTGAAGGAGTCCAGATATCCTACAGCTTATTTGGAAAGTCCTCTACACCATTCAGAAAAAAGGGGAAACATGTTAGCCTGTGAAATAAGCACAAGCTGCCACCCAAGCCTGTTTTATGAATATTTATAGTTTCCATTAACTTGAACAAGAACTTTGTGGATCTAACTGTTTGTTCTGCCATTTGCCCTAGTACCAAAACCATTTGTGGAATTAATCTGGTAAAATCGAAAATGTTAAAAGGCAAAACAGTTTCCCAGTGCCTGGTGTGAGATCAGTAGACTGAGAATACACAATAGAGTGTTCTTTCTTGAGAGCTGACCTGCTTTTGGCTTTCTCCTCAGAACCCCTCCTATAGCTGTAAGAATAAAACAGGTTACACTCTTTTCCATCAGAGTATTTCAGTACTGTGTTTGCACTCCAACATGTAATAAATATGCTCCACTGTACACTGAGTTTAGCGACCACATGGTCCTTGTATGCCAGAACGTGGAAGACTGGACCCGAGGTAGATGCTCAGTAAATTGTGCAGCTAAAGCTGCTATTCCGCTGTTTGACACGAAGGGGAGCTCTGGTAACAGAGAAGAGAAACTTGCCCTGCGTCATCTGCGGCCACTGAACGGGAAAGGGTGGTGTAAGGCTGCTCCCAGCATTAGTCTGGTCCTACGGCTTTATTTGCAAAAGCTAAGTGTATTTATCTCATTTGTTAATAAAGAGATCTTTTTATGCAGGCAGCTAAAGCCTCTACAGCTGGTGAGATAATCGCCTGTGTCTGTGTGCTGCGGAGCTCCTGCCTGTCTGGCTGAAGACAAAAGATTTCTTTTTGTCTTTCTCATCTTTTAGGTTTCAGCCCCGGTTCTACTGATTACAAATCAGTTCAGTCCCTATGACTCCTTGGTTTGTGCCAAATCTAAAAACCAGGGTACATACTTTATCAAGGTCCTGTTATAAAATGATCTCTTATGTATTGCCCCATTGTTCTTAACAAGGGAAACAAAATAGTATCACTTAATTCATTCTTTTCTGTTTTCCTATGGGCAGAATAAAGGCAGATGGAAACGTAAAAATTGCTTAAATTTTTGGGGAATTGCAAAATAATTATCAGGGAGCAGCGAGGACTGGTTGCTCCATAAAGGAAGATGAGCCAGGAGCAGAGGGTGATTCCAGCCTGGTCAGTGTCCTCATTTATGGCTGAATTTAGAATCACAGAATGGTTTGGATTGGAAGGGACCTTAAAGGCAATCTTGTTCCAACCCCCTTGCCATGGGCAGGGGCACCTTCCTCTAGACCAAGTTGCTCATAGCCCCATCCAACCTTTGAATCCAGGGATGGGGCATCCACAGCTTCTCTGGGCAACCTCTTCCGGTACTGCACCACCCTCTGATTAAAGAATCCCTTCTTCATATCTAATCTAAATTTCTTCTCTTTTAGTTTAAAACCATTTCCCCTTATTCTGTCACCATCTGCCTGTGTAAAAGGTCATTCTTCCTTATTTTTATTACCCCCTTTAGGTACTGGAATGTGCTCTAAGGTTTCCCTGGAGCCTTCTCTTCTCCAGGCTGGACAAATAAGCCAGGTCTCTCAGCCTATCTTCATAGGAAGAATGTCTTCATGTCTTCACGTCTTCATGTCTTCATGTCTTCATGTCTTCATGTCCTGTCTGAGCGTGGTGGACAGAGATGAATGACGGCAACAGAGTTCAACAATCCCAGACCAGTCCCAAATCTGGGTCCAAAGTGGGATCAGGAGCAAATGGAGCCAGGGCTATAGACAGGACTACTAAATGGGTCCCCCATCCAGAATATGGGGACAAATACAGGCTGGAGACAAGCTAAAATGTGCATTTCTGGGTCCATCCACCTATGGCACAGCTCTGTGTCCTGTCCAGGACACTGGGCCTGAGACTGGACTGGGGACATGTTTGAGAGTAATTCAGCTTGGGCAGGTTAGGATGGGCCTGGCCAGGACTGTTCAGGTGTGATGCAGGGCCAGCAGCCTCCCCTTCCCCCAGAGCTGCCGTAGGGGCAGGGTCCTGCATTCACTGTGGGACAGCCACCAGCACAGCAGGTAATGAACAGCCTGTCTGGCAACTGAAAGCACTGCCTTCAGAGGGACATCTATAAAATAAATATTGGTATGCTGCATTGTGGATTACAGATTCTTCAGAGACTTGGTGAAGTAGGGGGAAAAAATCATCATTTGGGCCTTCTGTAAGATTAGTTATAGTCATGACAGTGAAAAATGGTTATTAATCATGGTTCTTCTGGATTTTTGTCATCGGGCTTTTAAAACACTGCAATCTGCATTGCAGGCTTCCCCTAGCAGCAGCCTAAATGCCAGAAATTGTTTCCTCATTTACACTCAAATGATAACTTGCTTAATACTTCTCATTTGCTTTTCACCCAAAGAGCACAATTCATGAGAAACAAACTTTTATGCTTTTTTAAAGAGTAGGACTTAGTTATTTTACAGAAGCCAGTTTATTTTAACTGCACCCTTCCTCCAGCATCTGGAGATGTACGAGCAGGATTTTAAACACTTTGCCTCTTGGTATGGCAGATCATTTGTTGATTGCTCACTTGCTATATATTTGCATGATGAAGTGGCTCAAGGTTGAGGATAAAAAACCCTTTTCTTGTTCTGTCTGAATTTTCAGATCAAAATTCAAACAGCCCAGTCTGATTTTCCATAGAAAGAGAATATCCTGAGTTGGAAGCGACCGATGAGGATCATTGAGTCCAACTCTTGGCCCTGCACAGGACACCCCAAGGATCACAGCATGTGTCTGGGAACATTGTTCAAGTACTTCTTGAGCTCTGTCGTGCTTGGTGCTATGACCACTTCTCTGGGGAGCCTGTTCCAGTGCCTGGCGACCCTCTGGGTGAAAAACCTTTCCATATTATCCAACCTAAACCTCCCCTGATGCATGTTCATGCCATTTCCTCGGGTCCCATCGCTGGTCACCAGGGCTGCAAACTTACAGTTCCTGTTATCTTTTATATTATTGTACCCCAGTTAGCCCAGTAGCTCTTCTCTGACTGCCCAGGTTGTTTAAGGAAGATGCTGCTCAGCATAAGGGTCTCACCAAAAGTTTTTGTCTGTTAAAGACGTCTAGAACCTGTGATCAACAAGACGTGATGGCTTCTTGTTTAGCTAGTACTGTCTTCATCACATCTAAGAGGTCTCTGACATTTTCCTGTGGGTCTTACAATCCTCACATTTTGTCAGGTGGAACTGTGTGATTGGATGGGTAGCAGGTAGGGAGTTAATGGTGTCTGCATGAAAACCTGGTTAGTTCTTCTGACAAATAAGAATTTTACCTATGAATTAGGCTGCTTGTGTCCTCCCTGTTTTAGATACCCTGCATTTCCAGTGGCACATCTCTTATTTCTGATACTAAGCCATGATTACTTGCTCCTGTTATATGGATTGTGCCTGCCTACTTAGTAATTCAGAAGCTTCATTTCACCTTATGATTTTGGGGTTTCTGCAGTTAATCACACTCTTCATAGGTATGTAGCTACATTAAGATTACATGGACAATTTCACACCCACAATCTCCCAGATTAAACTTGTATATCATCACAGAAGTCAGAATTTCACTGGTTTTCTTTCTGGCTAGCTGGTTGTCTCCTCTGTTAGATCAGCTTATTGAAAAAGATCCCACAGAGAAGCAGATTTGGCTTTTCACTGAGACCAGTACTGCCTTTTGGGCCAAAAAAAATAATGGATCATCTGCAGCTGCTCTTCTTTCCACTGGCCATTGGATAATAGCAGACTGGCTGAGGCTGGTGGGACTCAGTCAGACCTGATCCAAGTAAAAGTGACTTTTGGATACTCAGCAAGTGAAGAAAGACAATCTATTATGGCATGACACTGGTCATACTTCATCAAAAAAGCAGCCAGGAAATAACTAGGAGTGACTGATTGGATTTTGGGTTCAGTAATGTGCTGAAATAGATTAGAATTTCAAAATAATTGCAGTAGCTCTAGCAGATTCATACTATATCAATTATAGAAAGATATGATAAGGACTGGTAATTTGTTACCTGGAGACTGTACCAAGCACCTCACACATGCACGGATTGGAACTTGTTAGCTCTCTCTCCAACGGGTGCACCAAAAGTATAGCAAATAATTGATGGAGGGAAAACATCTATCAAAGACCATATTTTAAAAAAAACCAGAAGAGTTGGGACACTCATACATAATCACAGTTTCTCATTTTTTAACATGAAATTGATTAGTTTAAAAGTACCTACTTCTGACACCTGTTTCCATGACAACAGGAGCAGCAGCTAGAAATGGCATCCTTGGAGTTCTTGTTGGTTGCACAGGCACAGGAAACTGGAGGTATCACATACAAGCATTGGGACCATTCAGCAGAGTGTTGTCAGGAGAAGAGGAAGGTTTCATGGTGTATTAAAATCCCTTAACACACTTACAGGAACTCCCTACAGCTAATATTATTGTTATTCTTTAAAAAAAAAATTAAAGGTAATTTTCAATTTAAAGCTAAAATTATCAGTGAGAAGTACATTTTGCCTTGAAAAACTGCACCTCTCAAGCAGTTAACAACACGAGGTTTGGAAAAGAAACACTAAATATAACAACATTGTTGTATTGTTCTGTGCCTCTAAAACTGCCTGATAGACACTTATTTGCCTTTTATCACATCCTTTCCTTAATGGTATTGCATTACATCTAATTTCAATATGTGCTGGCAAAACATCTTTTTATGTGTTGCTGAATCATATATTTACTTGGAGTTTGCTACAATAAACAGTCTTAGTGTTCTGTGTGATTTGCCTAAATGTTTTCTTGGACCAGAAGTGTTTTGCAAAGGAAAACTTAGGAATGAATTCCTACCTAGTTGGGCAATACTGGAAGATCTGGAAAGGAACACAACCAGCATGATGGAGTGTTCTGCTTCTGTGGAAGCTGTTGTTCAGACGCCTTCCACATAAAATGGAGGCGTGGGCCATTTGTGCAAAATTTCTGAATGCTTGCAAAGTATCAAATCTCAGCAGCCCTGGACTAAGAATGACAACTTCCTGCTTCTTCCACAAATTCACTTTCTCTCCTAACAAATGCAGACTGTTCCTTCATCCAGAGAGTGTATTAAAAACCCACGATTTATGAGTCCTAATGCCTATGAGTTAATATCTAGTTTAGAATAAAGTTCTACTTAGAAAAAGATCTTGTTTCTAATGTTGATCAATAATTGATGTGCAAGAAAAAGTGTAAGGAAGGGTTTTTGTATGGAGTGATCCTTCCTTGCTGTGACTACTCCTGGCAATCAGTAAATTAAATTTAGTTTTTATGTGAAGGTATAAAACCCTTTTTCCTGTATCTGGTTACAGGTACTTAATTGGGCAATCTTTTTTCCCGAGCTCATTCATCAATAAGCTGCTGCATGCCACATTTAACAGGATTGAGTTAATTGGCAACTTTTCTCTTTTTTTATCCCAAAGGGAAAAACCCTCAAAAAAACAAGGAACAGAGCCTTGAGGCTGCAAGTAATTCATGTGCATCCTGCTTTTGCAGGGTGAGGTTTGACAGCTTGTAATTGATGCAATTCCTTGCAGTAACAAAAATTCCTGACCTTTTATTGATCATTTTTATTGCTATTACAATTATTAACAATTTGGTTGCACCAGGGGTGACACATGGTACTCCAAATGGAAGGGAGGCATCAGAACCCATCTGGATCCAGCCCACCCATGATGTGTCTCTGCCAGGAGATAGGACAGAGCTCAGGCCTCACTCAGCCCCAGCGCAGGTGTTATGGGGCTGCAGGGAGTGCCTGAGGGATGTGCACCATGATGGAATTTGGAGAATGGTTACCCCTGGAGTGACAAGATGTGGATCTTCCAAGCTGTTCCTGTGATTACTGTCTTAAATGCCATGAGTAATAATTATCATCAGTGACATTTCTATTCTTTCAGACAGTGTCACAGTGCCAGTAGGCAGGTTCCAGTGGCGTTTCAGAGCAACTGATGGTGGCTTAGAGGCTCTCTTTCAGAAGAAGTCTGGGATCCTTCCTGAGGGACTTCATTCTGCTTTGGAAGCTGCGCTATGAGGTTAGACTGGGGGCACTGGAACCCTGCCCTTCTACTTGTGGTACAGAGTTCTTTACCTGATCACAACCTCTCTTGCTCCCTTCCCTACCCCTGGAGAGGTGCATCAACACAAATAATGCTGGCAATCTCTAAGAGCGGGACATATGAAGAGACAATATGACAGGCTGGTACTGCTTAGACTCAGGCTAGACCATGGAAGGCAGCACAGGAGGTATACAAGAATACTCTTTCAAATGTTATCAAAGTATGGATAACTCATAGTTTGGTATTGAGGGGTACCATGTGCATTTAAGAACTATTATGCTACCAAAATATCAAGGGATTGCCTCTGCCTATTAGAAGTGACTGTGAGAACAGTACGTGTACAGTTTAATTTACTGCAGCCTCTAAGGAGAGGCAATCTGAGCAACAATGTTAAACTCCCAACACTCACTGAAGCTATATTTTAACATGCATTTTCAAATATTTTAATTAAAAAATAATTATGGTCTGTAATGTATATTTTTATGTCAAATATGTAAGAGTACTCACTATCTTTGGGAAGATCTAGGCTGCAAAGATATTCTGGCCCTCACACACAGGCTATGCTGCAGCTCATTGTAAACAAAAGTAATTATTCATTGAAAAGTTTTCCCAAATTAAATAAGCTGTCTTATCCCTGAGAAGCCAATAAATATCCAAGAGATGTGCAATTTTAACTTTCTTGATATCTGCTTATCCCTAGATACCATTTTCAGCCAATTTTGTTCTGAGGAGTGCTCATTCATATTTCATTATTGATATCCCTGCAGAGGAAGAAAAAGAAGAGCAGCAACAGCCTAAGAACAATCTGAGAAGGCAGAGGCACGTTATCCTCTTATATGACATTAATGACAAGAGGATCTGCTGGGATTTCTGCTAATAAAGGTGAGGGTATTCAAGTCCCTCTTTATTTGCAGAGATTATGAGGGGAATCATTGCAGTGACTTGCTGTGGCAGTTTTCGTGGCTGTGCTCCTCTGTACTGCCATAGGAAAGAAACTTTTGTCCATTAAATAACTCTTTCCAGAGGGGACGTGCTTTTGTTCTTGTCTCTGGTCAGATCCACCTCTCATTTAGTAGATTATGAGGGAACTTCTGTGCCCAGCTCAGAAACTCCAGCAGACATGGAGCTTATTTCTGTCACAGGATGCAATTGACTTTCAGCTGAAATAATGATCCTTCAGGGTGACAAGTGGGGTTTTGAAGTCTGGAGGCTTGGCTGTTGAGGAGGTGAGTTGTGATATCCAGCTGTGAGTGATGTTCGAGTAAAGTCACAGTGAATTTAAAGCCTCATGCTCAGTTTTGTAGTGACGCTCAGTAAACACACCCTTAGGCAGTAACAGCTGAGTGGAAATGTGCAAACCTGCTCTTCATCATCTCAGCTATGAGTGCCAACTGCCACCTGAGACCAGGGCTTTCTAGGAGTGCACAAGTGGGTTTAGCTGTGGGCTAACATTCCAAATCTTCCTGCACACGCAGTGCCTCTGCAGTCATGCTGTGTCTGGAACCAAGACCTCAGCAGGTGTGATGAGAGGCAACAGCTCCTCCAAGAAACCAGTAGTATCTCCTCTATAAATGTGAAGGAATATGTCTCCTGCATGCCTGAGGTGAACTGTAGCTAAAACAATGACAATACTGGCAGGGCATCCACGGTGCACACTTTTGGTGCTGAAATAAAGGGTTCTAGGAAAACCTTTTGAAGCATTATGTGCATGGATTTCTCGCTGCAGCTGACATGTTCCTGTACAGTAATTTCCAGCTGGTGAAATGTCTCTAGAAAATACATCCTCACCAGCTGCTCCAGGTCAGAGTAATCAATGGCATCTCAGAGGTACAAAATAACTCCTTTGTTGGCTTGCCACTCACTTGTTATATCCACAAGTACATTAAAGCTTTTTGTAAATAATGAAAGGAGTTTGCTGCTGAGTGGCAATGGTGTTCCCATATTGTATTATATCCTTTTCATTACTTTCATTCCCTGACTTGAGCCATAAGTAGGACAGCAAAATGTGTCACTTGCCCTGCACATCTGCCTTTTCTAGCTCTGTGATTCAAAATACCTTCAAAGAATATTGGCTGGGGAAGACCAGCACTGCACTCTTTAAAAGGCATTGACTATTCAGGAAATTAAATTTAAAGTTAGTAGGGAAGCTAAAGTGACTTTATCTTGAAAAACAGAGTAAAGTGAACAAGCAGCAGCAGCAGCTGGCTCCATTGAACAAGTGATACAATGAAAAGGTTGCAAATTCTTATTTATCTCTCCTGATTGCTATCTGTTGGCAACCTCATTGTGAAGAACTAGGTTATTTAGCAATAAAAGGAAAGCATGATACCCTTTTGTCCTTGTGAGAGAAATAGCATTAATTTATGGTTATCTTGGACTGCTACCAGTCGATTTTCGAGGAAGTACTTACCAAGGGCAAAGTACTTGCTATTCTCAAGTTTAACAGTAGGTCACTTTCCACTATTGTTGGGTTTTAGTGCCCAAATACTTCCTGGTTAAAAAGTTATGGGAGTACTGGGTGATGCAGACCCTGAAACCAATCCTTCAGTAAGCACAAAGAATGGGTACCAGCCTTGTCACAGACAGGCACAACTCTTCTGGTTTTCTCAAATAAAGCAAACAAAACAAAATGAAACAAACACAAAAAATCAAAATATTGTGAAATATAAAAGAGTTTTTATCCTTTTTGGAGATGTACAATTTGCAAGGAAACAGAGTACCTTCTATGAAAATTGCATTATGGGAATACTGGTGTATTTAGGAGTCATAAAATGATTTAGCAAAAAAAGCAAAAAAGTCACAATCTTTCTCTTAGAAAACACAAGTAGCGTGCAGTATTTAATAGGCAGGAGAAAATCATTGCTGTTTTTCTGAGTGAGGTTGGTCGTTGGTGTTGGTTGATCGTGACCACTTTCACAGCCTGAGAAGCAACGCCTTGATGTAGTGTGGTCCTGTTGACAGAGATGAGGCTGTGCTGACCATGTCAAATATTGAATGGAACAGTAATATTTTCACAGAGACAGGTAAAATATTTCCCAAGGTCTAATCCTGCAAAATTTCACATAAAGAGGAAAAGAAAAAAAAACCCCCTAAGTTAAAATTCTGAGCTTACCTTGGTTGGCTACATTTATGAGCAACAGGTTATTGACAAATTAAGACAAAAACCTCCAGGAGAAAAGATACAATAGATCTGTGGCAATAAATATTCCAGAAATTTCCAAGGTGGATCTGTCCAATTTTAATTGCCATTTCCTTTAGGATTCATAGTGTGTCCTCAAACACAGAACTTTTTATCTTCTATTTTAAATCTGGGTACATCGCTTTTCTGCAATTCTACAGTATAAATTATTTCCAATAGGATTTGAAGTGCTGTAGTTATATGAGTTTGAAAGTAGGGCATACAAAACCATATGCCTTTTGCTAAAAAAGTCTTTGTTTCTGTTTTTTGCTTCACTTGAACATCATGAAAATCCACAAGCAGCCCTGCAGAGAAGGACTTGGGGGTTCTGGTGAATGAAAAGCTGGACATGGCCCTTAGCAGTTGACATTCTGTGCCAGGGTGAGAATTGATGTGGAGTATGGTCTAAAAGCCTAACACTGAAAAATTATTATTTTCAATTTATTTATGAAAACATACAGATAATCAACTGCTTTAGAGGTGTGAATTCCAACTCAGCACAGCAACAGGGAATATCTTCTCAGTGCTTTTGATGTTATATGCAGCCCATTTTGAGCATCTTCCCAAGGTGACCAGCAGCCCTGGATCCCTCAGACAACCTTGTCCTTCCTGTCTGTGTGTCTAAAGGACTTCTGGGGTTACATTCCCCAAGGCTCTTTGCAGTGCAATAATCAGATTTGCTCCACCATTCTTTATCATAGTTTTGGGGAAAGCTGGCCATTCCCAGAACCTGCCCCCAGGAAGGACTTCTGGGGAGCAGGAGTAGCTAGTCCTGCCGTGAAGGCATGGCCAAAGGGTTTTCAGAAGTCAACAAGCCAAGAGATGGGCAGCTGAACTCTCAACTAATGTAAGCTGAAGCTG
The DNA here is from genome assembly GCA_013400735.1 of Pomatostomus ruficeps. Lineage (NCBI taxonomy): Eukaryota > Metazoa > Chordata > Aves > Passeriformes > Timaliidae > Pomatostomus > Pomatostomus ruficeps. Next base: position 88,133 of record VYZT01035230.1, read on the forward strand.
GTCATAAAACTGTAGAATCCTTAAGGTTGGAAAAGACCTCCAAGATCATCAAGGCCAGCCTTAAACCAAATACCATTATGCCCACTAAACCATTTTGTGAAGTGCCATGTCTACCCATTTTTTGAACACTTCCAGGGATGGTGACTCAGCCATTTCCATGGAGAGACTGTTTCAGTGCTTAACCACTCTCCCAAGTGAAGAAATTTTTTGTAGTATTCCACTCCCCTGGAGCAGTTTTCACAGTATTCAAAATATTATAAAATGCAATATTTAAAAAAAACCCCCAAAAAGCGACAAGAAAAAAAACTCCAACAAAGCATGACAATCATGAATATGTGTCACGGAAGATCAGCAGCACAAGGTTTGAACACCCAGCATAAGGAAGGAGCAGACTTTGCTGTCTCATGACACACAGGCTGTTTTCCCCATTTGTAGCACAAAATCTGGTGTTTGCTGTGAGGAGAATGCTGTGGGCTCACCTTGCCAGCATAACCTTTCTGCCCCTTTTTAACTAAGCTTGAAAGGCTAAGGAGTGCATGTGAGGAATGAGAAAATGAACTAGTCAGGTTTGAATTAATAATTTTTTCCTTTTCTAAATTTGCATTTGACAGCAAAGCTAGGAGCCCTGGTGGAGGCAGTGGCTTTTTGAGGGGGTGGAGCTTCTCCTATCCTTGTCCTCTCCACACAAGGCATCACCATGGCTCCCAGGGCAGGCTGCAAACTGGCAGGCCTGCCAGAGTTCACCTTTTCCTTTTTCCCACCAAAGCACCTCACCTTGTAGCCATGGCAACTTGCTGCCAGGAGCAGGCAGCATCCCTTCATGAGCCACAGCATCCCTTTATGGTACACAGCATCCCTTCATGGGCTGCAGCATCCCCTCCTGAGTCACAGCATCCCTTCATGGGTTGCTCCCACATCCGCACCAGGGCTATGGAGCTGGAGATGCTGGAGGAGACTCCACATTAAATCTGAGCAGGGGAATGGGTCTGTTCTCTTTGGAAAGGCTGTTACCACCATTTGAGTTTGCTGCTGTCACAAACAGCCCTGCACCCACAATTCACATTCTGTCTCAAACCAAAAAAATCTCAATTGAGATGTGTATTCTGGGGTGAAAAAGGAATCTGATCCTTTTCCAGCAGCAAGGTCAAAGGTGTTAAAGAGATGGAATAACAGAGCCTGGGATGTTTTCTTTGGTTTCTTGCTGTTTACTATTGCAGACATTTGTTATACCCTGCACTAGTCGGGGTGTCCTTCAAGATACCTTCCCATTACAGCAGCACTCGCCCTTAGTGAAAATTTCTTAATGAAAACACTTACTTAAGGTTTCCAGTAGGTTGCTCTTTATTTACACAGCAGTCTAAACCCTTTCCTTTCATTGCCTTGGGGCGTCATCCTCCTGAGGGCCTGAAGAAAAAGAGGAGGTAAGAGAAGACCAAACCTCCACACCTTTGATTCTGACAGCACCTTCTCAGGGCTGCGAGAGGAACTGGGGGCAGCTCCCTCGAGGCACCATCCTGAGGTGATGAGTGGAAACCATGGGCACATCCTGACCTGAGCCAGCCTGAGAGCAGCCTGGTGTGAGGCATGGCTCCATCCTTGCTGCCACCTCCTGCAGTTCATCTCCTGCTGCCCAAAAGCATTGCTGTAACCAGGAACTGCAGCTCCACAAGTCTCCACATTGATCCCTGTGGAATCATTCTGGCTTTGCTGGAAGTGGCAATGCCATGCCTGCACAAAAATGTGTTCCATAGCCAGCAAAAAGGCCACACAGAAGTCCTGGACCTGCATTGCTCAGAGTCTGCAGTGCTGATATTTCTGTGTGCACAAGTACCCACCCCTGGGTTTCACACGAAGTGTTGTTTCTCATACAAAGCTATCCCGGCAAAGTGCAAATCTCCAGATTCACACATGCATTATGACAGCAGAGAGGGGGAGACTGGACTGGCTGGAAAGAGATGACACTGTGATCACACTTGTAAACAGAGAGGAATCCATAGGGTTATATTATTTCAAGGCGAGGAGTCTGTTGGCAGATTACCACTGCCACCACGTAGAAACTTGTGCCTTCTGGCTCTGCACAGCTCTATTGAACCTTGTGAAGGTGCACAAATGATTCAAAGAATCATAGGCTAGAGGCCACTGACGATGCTTTCTTGTTTCAGCTCCCGGAAGCATTTTGCTCACCAAATATCAGCTTGATTTCAAACTCAGAGACATCTTGTGGGAGACCAGAACAGCGGGCTATGAATAACTGAGGAGGCTCATGAAGCATCCCTGGCCTGGCTGGCCAGAGAACCACAGTGACCAGGACCAGGGCTGCCACAGCAGTCCAAAACAGACACTGCCAGTGCAATGTGGAAAGGAGTGTGGCTTCCTCTGTGCTCTCCTCAATCTCCTGGAGCAGGCGAATCATTTCCTGACGCAGAAACACCTCACGCTCCAGCATCTTCCTGGCTATGGCCAAGTCTGTCGGGTTATCTTGCTTCAGGACAGGCTGCACAGCCAGCAGAAGCAGAAACAGCGTTGTTACCAAGGACATGGCCTGAAGGAGGTGAGAGGAAAGGGGGCTTATCAGGGTGGGAGGAAATAGGGAGCTGAGGGCATCCAGCACGTCGTTAAAGTCTCTCTGGGTACTCAGCTCTCCCCCCGGGTTAGAAACACCCCTGGGCATCACCCTAATCCCCCACCCAGCCCTTCCCCCTGCATGACAACTTGCCAATTGTCCAAGTCCAGCTGCAGTGGGGCTGAGGCTGCCTGTGGATGCACCTGGTGACAGGTGCCATTGTGCCCGGTCCTCATTGATGTCACAACGACCAGAGCCTCATCCTCTGGCTGACAAGATGGCAATGGCCCTGCTGACAGTTCCCATTGTGAGCTGTCCCCAGTGATGTCATAGCCAACAGAGTGACATCACCCAGCTGGAAGTCCTGGCCTTTGTCCCACCCAGTTCAGTGGATCCTGGGCATCATCACACCAAATGCAAACCTGCCTGAGGAATGAGGAACCAGGGGCTCTCTGCACAAAGTGGGCAGACCCCTTGAAGCTGTAAATGAAACAAAATGCCAGTTGTCTCCCTGGTGCAAGTGTAAAAGAACTGCCACTATACCATGTCCCCAAGTGCCACATGTCTTTTGAATTCCTCTAGGGATGCTGACTCCATCACTTCCCTGAACAGCCTGTTCTCCAGTGCTTGATAACCTTCTCAGGGAAGAAATTCTTCCTTGTATCCAACTCTCCTGGTGTAGTTTGAGGCTGTTTCCTTGTCCTATCACTTGTTACCTAGGAGAAGAGATTAACCCACACCTGGCTACAACCTTCTGGCTGGACTTGGAAGCAGACCTTTAAATTAGATTTGGCAGGGAGAGGGGATGTACTCCCAAGTGTCAGAGAGGAGCCAGAAAACACCAACATTTTAGGAAGCAGCAGGGAAATATCTGTACATAGGTGTATTTACAGAGCTAGGCTGGGAAGGAGGGGGGTGTGTGTGTTGTGCTCGGTGTTAAGGAGTGGATTGTGAAGAGCCGGGTCTGAGAAACAGCCAGGAACAGGCTGAGAGCCCGTGGGCACAAATCAAACACCAGACCAACAGAGGGCACCTTAGGCTCGGGGTCTGCTACAGGGCGCTGACCTGTGGGCCCTGTTTTTCTCTCGTTTCAGCTACAGAAGAACCTCGCTCCCGAGCTCTCACCCTGGAGGGGTTTCAGTCCTCCGGGCTGTCTGCTGGGAGAGCAGCACAGCTGGCTCTGGGCAATCTGGGAGATTCCTGGAGAGAGTCGAGGACAACTCCTTCGTCCAGGTACTGCCAGAGCGGAAGTGTTACTGCCCCTGGTGCTCACATACGCGAATAAGCTCATCCGAAGTTAGCAGCGAAGCAGCCTGGGCTGCAGTGACTGCAGTGCCCCGGGGGAGTTTGTGATCCTGAGGAACACGGGCCTGGTGAGGAGCAGAGTCAGGACTCTGAACTTTGGAAGAACGAACTTCCAGCTGCTTAAAGAGTTAGCATATGAGCAGCTGGCAGATTTAGAGTGTTTCATAGCCCTATGCTTTTGAGAAAAACTAAAGGCAGGGTTTGAGTAGAATATGTGATATTTACTTCAGTGAAGCTTTCCTGCTTTTCAGGTTTCCTTTATACTTGCTACAGTCGTTCTGTTATTTGCTTTTTCTCCACAAACGAGATTCAGATTGAACATAATGACTTTACATAGATGTGGCAGACAGCCCTGCTGCTCTTCAGCCTTTCTGACAAATCTGAAAGCAATATATCCTGCATGATACATGGTTCTGTTGAAAACTGCTTAGTCTCCAAATGTCTGCCCTACTAGTTTTTGGAATGACCCTGAGTAACAACTGGCTAAATTCATCTGTAGTGAAATTTCACAGATTATGAAGAAAAGGTACAATGGATGAATTTTTTCCTGAAAACCCTTGATAAAAATATTACAATAAATTAGTTCCTTTCATAGGAAACCATTCAGTCTTCTTGGTTTTTCCTAGAAGTTAGGAAATTTCCTTTCTTTCCTTTCCCACCATCAGTTTTCACCCCATTCTGTTGCTTTCCTATAGTGTCTTCAAAAAATACTTTATTCCCTTTCCTTGTAGTTTTTGAATTATAAACAGTTTATAGAATGCAATCATAAGGTCAGTTCAGATACTGTTTGCTCTCAAATTACATATTCCTTACATTAGGGAAGGGATAGATATAAGCATGTACTGGAATCACTTTGCCTTAAATTAAAAATGTCCCTATAAAAAATATGTTGTGAGTCTAGAATAATAATGTTCACAGTTGGTGAAATGTCACTGATTTTATTTTAGTTATATCAGACTGTGGAAAGTTCCCTTCACTACTTATATTTTTCCTGAAAGTACTTAAATAATATTTTTCTCAATAATTATTTGGAGTTTTTTGCCTCCTCTTCCCCACTATATTATAAAAGAAACAGATGGGTAATTGTGTAATATAATTTTGATGAAACCATGCTAGAGATAAGACACTTAGAAATATTTTTGCCATTTAATCTATTGCATTTGCTGTTCTTCTCAAAAATTTTAAATTAAAAACAAACCCATGGCCAGTTTTCTGTGAAATTTTAGAATAAAATGCACTCCTACACAAATTAACATAATGACTGCCGTCTCTTAATTTGAAATAATTATCTTCAGAATGCACAGTGTAAGTTGCTGGTAACCAAGAAGACACTGCTTGTGGTGTCAAATATTGGACAGCCAGTCTGAAAGATTGTGAACAGTTTTATTTTCCTTGGGGTTTGTCTGTACTGCAGATGGCAGCTTCATGTAGGACCTGCTGGAAGCCACTTGGCCATGGCATTAGGGAGGCTGGGGCTCCTTGGTGGTGAGGGCTGTGTGAAATACCAGCTTGTCACAGCCAGGTGCCCCTGGAACTTTCACTTACTAAAGCTGTTTTGGATATATAGTACCTCAAACAATTTGATAAAGTGACAATTGTTTTGAGGCAGAATAAATGAAATAATGGGTACTTGATTTTCCTTGCTGCAGCAGCCCACTGTTTGACTTCTGGAGCAATAGAGGAGTACTTTGGATATTCTCTCCCCCACTGTGTAAATGCAGATTAATAAAGGCAGAGCACGGTTCTTTTATCCAGTGTTTTTGCAGGGAAGCATTCTCACTTTGCTGCTAATGAGCATCAGGAAGCAAACGGCTACCAAATTGCCTCATGAAATATAGTCTCTGGTGAGGAATTATTAGTTAGCTGGCAAGTGTTTCAATCCCTCGGTCACTGAGCTGCCTGGTTTTGTGAGTAAAAGCTGGATGCAGGCACACATGGGCTGACCGTTCTGCAGGGCATCCTCTGCTCTACCCTGCTGAAATATTATCAGTGGTGGCAAAAATCTCCCATGGTAGCATTTCCTGCATGGATTTGTTTACAAGGAACATTGTCTGTAAATGCTCTTAGAGGTGAACAGCCTGAAAGAGGGAAGACGTGAAGGAACCAGTGTTCAGTACCAGAGAGAACTGATGGATTGCTGCAGCCCTGGAATGACCCCATGCTGAGCCCAGCAAATGGTCATCCAAGATAGTTAAAAGGATGGAGCAAATGATCACAGAAACCTAGAATGAGCTGGGTTGGAAGGGACCTTAGAGATCATCTCATTCCAATGCACCTGCCATGGGCAGGGACACCTTCCACCACACTAGGCTGCTGAGAGCCCCATCCAATCTGGCCTTGGTGGACAAGGAAAAGCCAACTGGGCAGGAATTTTTTCAGCCTGAAGAAGAGAAAGGAATGATCAATTCAAATGCATCTATGAACACCCACTAGAAAACACAGCCAGGCTCTCCATTCATGTGAACATGGAAAGGACAAGAAGCAACAGAAAGAAATTGCAGCAAGGAAAACTCAATCAGATATAAAGAGAAAAATTCATCATGAGATCCAACCAGTGTAGCAGCAGTCTGTGTGTTTCTGGGGTGTTTAAAATGTTGCTGCCTTCCCGGGCATTACCTCTTCCAAGGCACTGCCAGGCACAATGCAGCTGCAATCACCCCCACACAGTCTCACTGGACAGCTTNATGGGTGTGGTTAAGGACAGCAGTTTCAGGTAGCAGGGCTAAGGTATATCAGATAGCAAAGGGGGCGGGAAGACCAACCCGGGTAGGGGAAGCCAGGTACATTTGAAAGGGTTGAAGCCAGGAGTCCAGGGGGAAGGCCTTTTCAATCTATCTATTTGAGGGGATACTGGTGGCATAAGCCCACCGACCTCCACAAACCAGTACTGTTACAGATATCCCAGAGGGGTTCTGGAACCTCTTTGGAGATGATCAGAATTTGACTGTGCGAGGTACCTAATGTAACTACTTTAAACAGTGGAGTTGGACCAGATGGACCTACATTATTCAGTTATTCTAAAAAAAAAAAAATCCATCACTAACCTGATATCTAGGATAGCAGTGACATCCCCACCACAGGGCTATGAGAACAACTCATACTTCAAAAATTTGAAACACTGGGAAAAGAAAGCTTGAAGCAGAAAACTCGCATACAAGAGCAAGCTTAAAATGAGAGAACAAGATTAAAAAGAAAGAACAGTGGGCCCTGTTAAAAGCACTGTCTAGTTCTGGCAATAGCAGCTCTGACACACTGTTGACTAATTTACACTGTATTTAACCTTGATGAGGCAGTGACACTGGGCATAAAGCAGGAAAGGACCAGCTCTCAAGGCTCTGGCAGCTCTCAGATTTCCTAGGGGTTTAAAAACACTCAACACTTCCAGGCAGAAGTGGCAGATTCTAATAAGACAGAAGAAGTGCCCAGTGAGCGAATAACCTGTGATGTTACTCTTTCCTTTCATTATGTCCTTTCCCTTAGTGCTTCTATTAATTATTATTCATGACCCTTCTAATTTATCTTGACTATTAATTTCTCTGATGCTTCCTGCAATCACATACATCCATTTCTTCTAGGATGTTACACATGGGTCTGTGAGAAGACAAGAAATAAACATATATTTATTGATTTCAACTTATGTTGATTTCAGGATTCTTCTGGCAGTAGCCATTTTCTCTCTTTCCTTTGCTGCTCTAAAGAGTATAAAGAAGCATCTGGTTATATTTTTTAGGCCTGGGTACAGCTCTTAACTCAGTTTAACTGAATAATCAAATAGAATTGAGGTATTTCTGGTTCTTGTGTGATGCTTTGGGATTACAGCTGTGATGACATTTCTTATAGATGTAGTAGACACCATCTGTGTCTTTGGACATGGAATCTGAGATAATGTGCCTTAAAGGCAAGGGGATTCTAAACAGATTTCAAAAAGATTCTAAAAAAAAAAAAGATGGATTCTAAACAGATTTCAAAAGATAGCTGCTTTCTTAGTAACCTTGGCTACAAAAATGGAAAGATTATGCTGTTTACTGTCGTGTTTTCTGCACAGCACAAAGTAGAAGAAAGGTGGTGGATGCTGAAGATAAGGAAGTGCTCTGGGTTCTTCTGGTGTTCTTGGAAAAAGTGGAACATCTTAATGAACAAGACCAGACTGTGTCTGCCACTACTAACTGCACATCTAACCTACAGGGAAAGTCAGTGTAAATTTTCGACTTCACATGCAAAATCCAATCTGACTGATTCCTCCTATTTCAGGATGGTGAATTACTGTTATCAGGAGGTTGCAATCTTGTATCAGTTGCTGTGATTCCATGGGAAGCCATGCAATAACTGAATGAGCAGAAACGTAATCCATTGAGATGAATACTCATTAGTTAACATTAAAAATACAAATATGTATTCCCCTTGCCACTACAAACTCTTCCTACAGGGTACAGAAATCTGTAAATTTAATCTGCATGTACTTCAGATACAGTATTAGGCCACAAAGCAGTAATAAAGGCAACAATATATTCCATGTATTAATGCAAGTTTTCTTGAAGCAAACTTCAGATGAAAAATCTGGTGAGTAGAGCTGAGAAAAACACCCATCTTTGGTTATCTCATCTGAGAGCAGGGAGGGAGAACAACACACATGAATCTCACACAGGTCTCTGGCAGTATTCTCCTGGTGAGCTTCATCATGGAGGACTTGGGTCTTCCTACAGTTTTACAAGAGCACCAGACTGCTTTTCTCACTCAGAGATTGATGGAGCACTAGGACATTTTCGGTACTCAGAAACAATTCTACTGATGTTTCCTTCCCAAACATCACAAAGTCATTAACTGTTACTGAAACAGTGAATTCATACATTAATGAAAGCACTTTGGAATAATAATACAGCAACGGTGCCATCCTTCCCTTTTATTCCAACCTGTTCATCAGTCTTTGGTTTAGGGAAAGTAAAGAGGAGGAATTGAAGTTTTTCAGTGTACATGCTCTGTAAAATTAATTCTTGTAATATGGGTAAGGTTTCCTTTGGGGAAAAGGAACTAAGTGTGCAGAACAGCATATAAACAAATACCGGAGGAAATTTAATCAGCCTGAGAGAGGCAAAGGAAAACAAGTTTGTTTCACTGCTGAAAGTTTCCCAGAACCTCAAAACCCATGATGATGCTGAGAAACTTCAGGAAGAGCTCAGTGAAAGGATGGTGCCAAACCCACAGCTACAGCCTCAGTTTCCAATCTGAACAGTAAGTACAGCAATCCTGTTTTACTGACCAGGTGGAGGATATTGCTGCAGATTGCTAAGACAGTAACAGTAACAACAAGGCTATAAAAGAATAATCTTTTATGGTTCTTTCCAGGTCAGATGACTGAGCACAATGCTACCCAAGTTACAACAGAGCACAAAAGTTATCAGCTGATGCAGTTTTAACATTTTAACCTAAATCTGTATTAGCTGGAACAAGGTGTTTCCATTTGATCACAGGGCTTCAAGCAAATCAGTAGGTACAGCTGTTTCTTCCATGTTTCACAAAATTTAGATAATCATTTGCAGATTTGCCCCATCCTATTCTTTCCACATTAAACAGCTTATTGGATTAATTACACCACAGATCGGTCTGACCAAGCCACCAGCTTGAAGAACTTAGCTCCTTGTTCACAATTTGAATGTTTGAATGCAATTTCTGATTTATTTCCTTTATTTATTAAATATATTTTGGAGAAAAGGAATCACAGGAGAACCCTAAGTGTTTTGGAAGGATTTTAGAGGGCTGGAGAAAAAGAAATATTTGGAAAGGTGGTCAGTTTGAAAACAGATCAAGTCTCCACAGGCTATGAAATAGAAAAAGATTAAGACGGCATATGTTGGAAGCAGTCACTGATGAGCTGCTCTTGGCCAAAAGAGCACTTGAAGAAATGGCAAGATGAGGGAAAAAAGAGCCAGGTACTTTTTTTTTTCTGTATTGCTATTACAGTGAATGAATAAGATCTCTTAAGACCCTCTTTAAAACCTTATTAAACAGGCTTTGGGTGCTCTGGTTAATGCAAGTTGGCTCTCTGTTCGAATGGTGGTAGCTTAAGGAGTTTTTAAGAGACTTCTTCAGCAACCTGAAAGAATGAGTTTTGTCACCAAAAGAGATAGAATACATTGCAGAAACTGAACAAAAGAACTGTTTGTAAGTGAGGAGTCACAAGAGCTGTATTGTTCCTTTAAAAAGCAATCAGGAGTTGGTTTCTCGAGAGTTTTAAAAAAATGAACAAAGAACAATTTTAGAGGTTTAATTAAAAACAGTTTTGATCTTTTATTAAAAATTACTTTAGTAACAGTCTCACTGCTTTCATACCACTGCTATTATTAGCACTTTGCTGGGAAAGTAATCATGTTCAGTGGTTCACTACAGCATGCTGGCTTCACAGAAGAAGAAATTTATTTCTTCACATTTATGAAGAAAATGTGCTTTAGTAGCAATGCATTGCTTGCATCAGATGCAAACATAGAGTAATATAGAGTTGCACTTACTTAAAGAATTAATTAGAACTTTCAACTCTTGGCTTCTTTGGCATCAGAGCAACTAGGAGATACATTCAGTAAAATCAGAGTTGTGATGATATGGGCACTAATTTCAAGAGATCAAAATAGGAGACCATATTCTGTGTATGGCTCTGCTCTTATTTGTAGCTCTCACATGTATAAACACCCGGGTGGATTTCTTTCATTTTGTTCTCCAGAACTATATGTTTAAATATATCTAGAAGCAAGTAAAAAAATACATAAAGATGTCTGTGTACATATGTAGGTTTATTTTATGTTTCAAGCAGCCTTTTTGTTAAGTTGATGGCATCTTCAGCTTCAGGTGGATAATGGCGACTGTAAGAGATGCAAAGTTGCTTCTCAAGAGAGAAACCTGGGGATTACAAACTGTGTGGAATATTTTAGGATCACTTATAAGGCATGAAGGAAAGACTCATAGTTTAGAAAGTCGCTTAAACAAACTTGTATACAGATTAACATCTCACTTCCATTACATGGAAAATATTTACAGTGTACTTTTCCAATTAATGGTTGTATGAATTGTCTAATCTACTTATCACAGTGTGGGAAACTGGAAGGAACTAAAGTGAAGTAAAAATCGAAATGAGTGTAAGGTATAGTCAAGAGATAATGAGGTCTATTACATGCAGGTCTAACACATGTATTTTTTCTTCCCAAAAATGTAACTGAAGAAGTGGTGGCAAGTCCAGCCCCACTGCATGGTCAAACAGTCTATTTCCACAGAGCCATCTATTGTGACTTGTAAGGAAAATTACTTTTGCTACCTTGGGACCACCTTTGAGTGGATATAGTTCAGGTTATATACGTTAGTAGTGGGTCCCAGCTCTGGAAAACGTGTTGAACCAAGGCTGTTTCACTGATGAGAGTGGAGCTTGGCATAACAGAGCTCTGGAGATGCTCACCCTGTGACACAAGTGGATCTTGGCAAGTGGCTGCAGTCAAGGGAAAGGTGGCTGGCACTGCTGGGGCTGCTCTTGGCAGCCCTCTGGCACCCGAGGGCTGGGTTTAGTTCCCCTGAAGCACAGAGTCAGTCTACAGCCAGCCTTCAAACCGAAACCTCTTATGGTGATATGAAACCTCACATGTTTTGGTGAGCTCAAATAACTAACATTTAGGTTCTGGGGACCTGAGTATGCTGTTTGTCTTTGCTCTTCTTTGGTTAATTTTGGCACAGAATGCAAAAAAATCCTAATCAATAGAGTCTTGGGATGATTCTGGATTTTGAATGTGAGTTTTCCTGCATTTTAATCCCATATGGATTCTTGCCCTGATGAATTTAATGGCAAGAATTCCACTGTCTTCAGCAGGGACACAACTTCTCGGAGAGACCATGCCCTTCCACCAGTAACAGCTCCATGCAGCTAAGAATTTGGAGGGAGGTCATAAAAATATATAGAAAGGAGGTTACTTTCCCAGAAAAGAATCACTGAAATAGTTTTGAAAATGATTTTTTCAACGCTAATAAAGAAAATGTAATAGACCATTTTATGCTCCTGTCCTTAGGCTGTGCCTTATACCATGATCAATATAAAAGAAAATTATATTTCCTTGATTACTCATTCAAGCAGAAAATGAGTTCTGTTACCTGAAAATTTAGAAGTTTCCCAAGTAATTGGATAGCCTTTGTACATCTTCAATTTTTGATGTTATTGGGTAGTTTATGGTATTTACTAAGATGTTTTAGTCTAATAATTTTTTTTGACAGGTTAAAATATCACTATTACAGTGGGAACATTCTCCTGCCAGTGGAAACCATTTAACAAATTAGATGCTGAATGCAATTTGCTAGTCAGCAATGCAGAATATACAATGCCTGTGCAAGAAATAGTTTAAATATCAACTAGAAACTAACTATGTAAATTACACAAAAGGATTCTGCATTGTGCTGGAGCTTTCTCCTTCTTCCAAGAGTGCAGAAGACATTGTGAGAAATAATTTGAGCAAATAAATTATATAGAAATCTGTCTGCTCCAGAATTACAGGCTCTTCTTTCAGTGCTGAGCACACTTTAAAAAAAGTAGAGTTTAAGATTTGAAGGAGAGTGGATTAACCAGCAGTATTCATCAGTTCTCTCTGGTACTCATACAATAGCCATCAATGTTGAGGGGTGTCTGCCAAAGATAGGCTGGTACCTTTCAAAATGTTTGGAGAGAAGATCTGCCACCTTGGCTTGCAAGAGTGTCCCTGAGGCACCTTAGCCCTGGCATGGGTCCTGCTTGGATTTGTGACTAATGGGCAACAACAAAAGCAAGTCAACTGTGACAGAGAGAGATCTCCCAGTCCTGCACCCGCTGAAGTTTCAGCAGAACTGAGATTCAATTTCAGCCAGCACATCCTCACTCACTCACTCACTCACTCACTCACTCACTCACTCACTCACTCACTCACTCACTCACTCACTCACTCACTCACTCTTTCTTCCCCCCTACAGCTGGTGGGATGGGGAGAGAATCAGAAAAGTAATAGTGAGAGAACCTGTGAATTGAGATAAAGACAGTTTGATAGGGAAAGCAAGAGACACCCACACAAGCAAAGCAAAACAAGGGATTAATTCCCTGCTTCCCAAGGACCGGCAGATGTTCAGCCATGCCCAGGAGAGCAGGGCCCCATCACACGTAACAGTGACTTGGGAAGACAAATACTGTCACTCTGGACGTCTCCTCCTTCCTTCTTCTCCCCCCAGTTTATTTGCTGAGCAGATGCCACATGGTCTGGAATATCCCGTGGGTCAGTTGGGGTCAGCTGTGCCGGCTGTGTCTCTTCCCAGCTCCTTGTGCACCCCCAGCGTCCTCACTGGTGGGGTGGGGTCAGGAGCAGAAAAGGCCCCAGTGCTGTGGAAGAACTGCTCCATGGTACTGAAAACTGAATTATCAATACTGTTTCCAGCACAAAACCAAAACACAGTCCCATACCAGCACCTGTAAGGAAAATTGACTCCACCCCAGCCCAAATCAGCACATTTCCCACTTCTTATCCCTCTGCATGCAATTGCATGAAACCATTGTCTCTTAGTGAAGTGAGGAGGTGGGGAGGGCTGTGCAGAAGCTCGAACATCTTCTCTAAAATTAAACAAACTGGGATAATATGGTAAATTCTAAATATGTTTGAACAGTAAATGCCTGTGGGGCTTTTTTAAAGTGTGCTCAGTGTCCACTAGAGTGAAATGTTGCCAGGACCAATTTTATATCCATATATATATAATTACATTTGGAAGACATTTGAGGATGCCTCAGGTAGGGATGGGGGAGACAGGAGAATTAAAGAGTTCTGTTTGCTAGTTTGTGCACAGACACACCAAAAAGAAAAGCAACCTGGTGAATATCTGTGCCTTTCATCCTTATATTTCTCCCCTATTCCATTTCTGATGTCTTCAGGCATCAGGCTCTGGTGTTTTCTTCTTGGCAATTTCCCTACTAGCCCTAGACCGGATTTATTTTATCTTGTTTCTTTTGACTGTGTCTTTGTACATGCACACTTCTGAGGCTTTTTCCCCCTCTAAATCTCTCAAAAGAGGTGTATTAGCCAGATGGTTTTAGTTTGCATGTTACAAAGATTTCATCTGTATAGAATAACTGAATAGAGTCATTATTTTATGTGTAAAATTTGTTCAGGCATGGGCCTCTATTGAGAAGCTTGTTCTATTCCTTCCTAATTCCTACCATTACTATTACTCCATCTCTTCACAATGCTGCCCAGATTGACAAAATAGGAAATTAATTAGTGAGATGTCTCTAATGTTCATTATTTATTTCAGCTATTCAAGATAAAATGGCTTTGAGAGATAAGTAGGAGTGCTGTTTGCATTCAACTGCAGCCACCATTTCTAGTTTTTGACACCTTTTTTATTACATTCATGACTGGTGCAGCAGAAGTAAGTGACTGCAGCTTCTGCTGTGTTCAGTATTCACAGTCCTGTGGATTCTGTGAATATTCTTTCCTGACTTTCTTCCTGCCTCCTTGTTTCATGTGAGGATCCCTCAGAGCTTTGCTCTTCATCTTGTATATGAGGAAATTGTCAGACAGAGATCAAGGTTAAAATGTCAGGTTTCTCTCATTTTTAGGTGTTGATTTTATGTGTCCAGGGCCTGACCCTTCCAAGTGCACTCTGCATTACTGGACTCTCAGATGGAAGCTGCCCTTTGAAAACTAACCATTGTTGCATCTTGCTTTCCACATCCTTCTTGTTAAAAATCTCTTTAAGCTGATGGGTGTGCTGGTTGCTTTCCATTCTAGCAGAAAGTGGGAACAGTGGTGAGTCCCTTTGTTTAACAATAATTGGAACATGGGAAGCTACTTCAGAGACCACTCTGAATGCAAGTAAAAGCTGGAAGTGTTGATCTCCTTGTGGGTGGGTGTGTGAGCAAAATAAGCAAGGAAAGAGTCAACTAAAAAGAGGAGTGCTTCTAGTATGAACTTGAGAGAAGAACAAAAATTACATAGAGCTTTTAGTAAAAAAATAGTTCTGAAAGAATAAAATGAACTTCCAAATGATTATTTCCCTGGTCAGAGAACAAGTGGTATACGTGTATTCTGCAAATAAACAGTCAGAGAGAGATGACTGCAAACCCCATATAGTATGAAAGCATGGGCTTACAACAGAGTTAAACCATAAACACTCACCAAAAACCAGTTTAATGAGCACTTGGATTGAAACTGTGGTAGACTGGAACTGAGCTCACCAGGACAGTCTTCATTTAAGTGCTGTGTATCTTCTGTTTCCTTTAGCAAAGTAATAGGTGCCATGTTCTCTGCTAATACATTGGCAGCATATTTTCTCTAATCTTCTATCACGTTTAAAGCCTATCTGCATTGAAAACTTTGCCTAATTCCTAGTGGTTCTGGAGAAAAAACACCCCTCTCTCCCTCCCTCTCCTTTTGCTGGGATTGATTCCTGTGAAGTTCCCAAGCTGAAGGGGCTTCTCCTGGATCAGGGGAGTTCCAGAGACAGCATGAGGGACAGGGAAGGACCATGTGGTCCTGAGAAGGCGAGAGAGAGACACTGCTGCTGGGGATGGCAGCGAACTGTCAGATAGGAGGAAATGTCCAAGCCAACCTCTGCCAGTAGCTGCTGCCACTGAGGGCATTGATTTTGAGGAAAAATTGAACTAAACTTGCTGCCAAATGAGATCTGATTTAGAAAACTGTACATTAAAAAGGTACGTGGTTAGAGTTGCCAGGTTCTTTATCTACCTCTTTGTGGTGACAATGAAAAGAGAAACAGCAGTTTCACCACTGCGGTCTTTGAGGTGGCAAGTTGTTTTTAAGTACCTGCAAAGATCAAAGAATAAAGCTCAGTTGCTTCAGTTGTTGTAAAAAACTTTGGGAACCACTTGGGCACTTCAGGTTCCTTTGTAACTCTCTCCTCTTGTTCTGCTGGCATCATCTCCTGTGTTTGAACTTTGCTTTGCTAGTTCGGTTTGGGTTATCTGCTGTGGACAGAAATTGTATTTCAGCTTAATTGAGTATATTCGTTGTCTTGTGAGAGAGACTGAACTCAGAGCAGCTGTTCTGGGTATCTGTTAAAGAGCTACTGAAGAGCAGTGGGTGTGACCAACTACATCTCACCCCCCCACCAAAGCCACTTCATTAGTGATTGCTTTGAGCCAGCAGGCCTTATCTGTATTGCCCAATATTCTCTCCACTCCCATTGCCTACTTTCTGGTAAACTCATTGCAAACAGAGGAGGCAGCACTCATTTGCAAGTTTGGGTGGAGTAGATCTCACGAACAGCTGTATGACATTAGCTGTTGTCTTCTGACTTGCATGGTTCACATTTTGTATCACCTGCCAGGTGTCTGTAAGGTTCTTAATTCTCTCTGCTGATTCTTTGTGGCTTTATGGAACGAGCAGCTTTCTCCAGGGACTCCGGCACTATAATGTATGTTTTTGGGTTTCTTTCCTAAACTTATCTAGTAGATTAAATGTAACTGGATTAAATGAAGAGGAATGACTAAGACCCTCCTCAAAAAATACTTTTGACTAGTGTAACTGTAGGGTAGATGGGAAATTAATCCATTGCCTTTAGTCCTGCAGTGTATAGGAAGGAATTCCTCTAGGGATAAAGTAGCAGGTTGGGGCCTGGAGGGCATATCAGGTAGGTTAAAAGGAGGAGGAGGAAATGAATATTTATTTCTAGGACAGCAAGAAACAAAATCCATCCCAATGACCTGACTATGGTTGTGTATTGGCAATAAACAGCTTATGTTTGAAATATTTGTATGAAAGGGCTTGGTTTCTGCCATCTCTGTGCACCAACTTCTCTGGAAGCAGAAAGGCTGGAGAAACAAGGTTTGCTTTTGGTTTTGGGGAAGCAGAATTGCCTCCTTTATAACACCTACCAGTAAGCTAGGATGTCAGAAGAAAAGCAATATTTCTTTATAATTGTTTATTAGAATGTATTAGTTTAATTGCTAGTTCAGGATATATGTGATATATAATACATACAGGTTCTGCTCTAGTGGTGTATTCAAGGCCAAGGGATCCACGGGAAGACAGAGGAATCTGCTGTAAAGCCATGAGCCATGGCTGGGAGCTGTATCTGGAAAGATTTAATAGAAGGCAGAAGGGACTTTGAGTTGTGGCAGTGGGGGATATCCTTTGGACCCAAGAGACCAAGCCTCCTATTTAGTAATATCCTGTACTATATGTGTGATGTGGAGACTGCTGGTTTTTTCATATATTATTTATACAGATGTTTTAGATACACGTTGAGTCTCTGAAAACCCAGGTTTTCTACATTAAAGCTGGCTTGAATTCAAAATGAACTATGTTGAACGTGAATTTATAGCTGTCAGTGCTATTCAGCTATTGATTTGGCTTCCTTGCCAGACCATGCGTTAGCATGAGGTAAATTGGAGGAAGAGAAAGTTCTCCCTTGAGCAGAATCAAGAAACAAAAGTTCCACTTCTCAGCCAGTGACTTTCAGCCTTTAACTTTAGTTATCTCCTGCCAAGACTACAGCTAATTGAAAAGAAACTAAAATACCGCAGCAATCTTCAATCCTAATGAATGTTGTAATAATTTAAAATTAAAGAATTTAAAACTTTAGTTGTTCTCTTCTGTGTGGTACTGGGGTAGAACCTGTGGTAGTAAAGAAAGGTATTCACCCACTGGGTACTCACAGGGGCTGAGGAGAATATACCTTTGCACAAGACAACACAGGGATGGGTAGTTTCCTTCAAATTCTACCAGGCATAATTGTGTTATTTATTTCTGCAAATTTAATATTACATTCTTCTTTTCCTTAAAATCGACATCATTTTATGGATATGTGAGGTAAATGTGGAGGGTTTTTACAGCCATCAGCAAGTGTCCTTAAGGAGAATGTCACAGCAATTTAATGATGTATTTAAGAACCTGTAACAACTGATGAACAGTGTCCAAGAAGATTCTTTTGGCAGTTCTGCTCTGGCCCTGCTTCTTCACTCCTCCTTCAGAGTGATCTTTTTACTATAACACCTCTAAAACTTGTGAGAAGTGGTAAAAATGGTCTTTGTTAAGTGAGTCCTCAAGTTAAGCCACCCTTCAAATCGCTTATATAGCGTGAATTTGGTGGACAGCCAAGTCGTGACTGTGAGACCTGGGGTTCTAAATATAGTGGGAGTGCTGAGGAGAAAACTTAGTACTTTTCTGGGGATTTTATGGACAGTACACACCATGGAAGGGACACAGTGTGTCCTGTGGTCCCAGGAGCTGCTCAGCCTTCAGTAATTTTAGGTGATAATGATGAAAGTAGCTTTTTCTGTCTAGGACAAGACGGTCGTCAGGGATGGGCCTGCATTGTCAGGTAGGTAAATTTACCCGTTTTATTCTCTACACCACCTTTGTCTAAAGGAACTGCTTTTTGAATCTATTGGCACTAATGTATTTTCCTTCATGTACTTGGACACACAGGGGAGTGTAACATCCTGAACTACATCTGATTTGGATTATTTTTTTCTTGTGTATTCCCTCAAGGCTCCTTGTAGCTGCTCCCCATGTCTGCTAGGCTCCGCTTACAAGATGCTGCAGCTTGGAGTCTAATCATCCCTTCCTGTGCAGGGAAACTCCTATCTTGACAACTCCCCCTCAAAAAAACCTAAGAGGAAAATACATTCGTTAAAGACCTTAATTTTACATTGTTTTAGGAAATATTAATTTACATTATATATAGAAAAGAGCAAGAACTTGACTTATTTTTCTTTGCCTGCTGCCAACCTGTTCTTGATCATTTATCTAGTTACTCTTCATTCCATTTGTTTATCTAACACATAAAATCCTTATAAAAATCTTAATTTTCCTTGATTGAAGGGTTTTGTTTATATTACTCAGAATAGCTGTGGCTCCTAACTGAGTGAAGGTCTGAATGGAGAGGAAAGATACAATCTACAGGTAACCTCTTCACGCTGCTCCCAGTGTTTATTTGGTACCCAGGAATTTAGAGTAAAAGACTTGCAGGACCAGGGTCGGGTACAGATTGTTTAAGGAGCTATGTCAGGATGTGAGGAGAATGCAGCCCCTATATATGCAAAAAACTAAGGTGCACTTCTATAGAGTTTAGCAGAAAACCTTTACTGTCTGTGCCATTACCCCTGAGGCTGGCAGAGAACATAACTTTGTCCTCAAACATCACATAGACACAGGTCACACTCCATATAAGAACTAATCATCAAAAAGCACTAGTATTTAAATAAATCCCCTCTAGCTTGCAAAAGGCTTTATCTGTTAAAACAAAAGGAAATTCAAATTAAAAGCAGCAGTGTTTGGACCTGCAAAATAGTAATGTGAGGAGACAAGGAGGCTCAAGGAAAGCACATATAAAAAAGGTAGAGATAAATCTGATGCTGAGAAAAATTCCATTAGCATAAAGTAATTATAGGAAAGGCTGACTGAGTGGACAGTGATATTACCTTGGTCTGGTTCTGGCTGTGCTTGCAGAGAAGCTGTTGATAACAAAGGGGGCAGAGCTCCCTAATTTCAGGTTTCAGCTCATAATTCCAACAAGTAGTTTTGGAAAGTTGTGTAGACTGGGAGGTATATTGGGTCCAAAATGCAAGGATGAATAACATGAGGCTTTATCCAAGTAAATTTATAAGCATATTAATTTTGAGTAAATTAGATTAATACTCTGCTACCAACCAATCATTTTGAAAGACATCGCAATGTATAATTGAGAAATGGACCTTCCTGCCTGTGTTCAATTTTTATGAGTTTTTCTTTTGTTTTGTTTTTGGTTTAATGTTTGTTTGGTTTGGATTTCTGTAATTTTTTGGTGAATGCTAACTCAGTATGCTGGTTTTGGCTGGGGTAAAGTTATTTTTCTTCATAGCAGCTAGCATGGGCTATGCTTTGAATTTGTGCTGGAAACAGTGCTGATAATTCATGGATGTTTCAGTTCTTGTTGAGAAGAGGTTTTTCGCTGCACAGCCTCAAGGCATTTCCCACCTCTCACCCCACCAGTGAGTAGCCTGGGGATGTGGGACCCCAAGCAACCAAAGGAATATTCCAGACCATACGAATCCATGCTCTGCATATAAAGCTGAGGAAGGAGAAGGAAGGGGATGTTTGGAGTGATGTGTTTCTCTTCCCCAGTCACTGTTACACGTAATGAACGCCAGACCATGGGGAGTGATGAATG
Organism: Pomatostomus ruficeps; assembly: GCA_013400735.1. Classification (NCBI taxonomy): domain Eukaryota; kingdom Metazoa; phylum Chordata; class Aves; order Passeriformes; family Timaliidae; genus Pomatostomus; species Pomatostomus ruficeps. Next base: position 108,153 of record VYZT01035230.1, read on the forward strand.
AATTCCTTGTTTTGCTTTGCTTCTATGTGTGGGTTTTGCTTTGCCTATTCAGCTGTCTTTATCTCAACCTACAAGTTTTCTCACTTTTACTCTTCTGATTCTCTTCCCAGTCCCATGAGGGAGAAGGGAGTGAGCAGCTGGGTGGTGTTGGGATATGCTGAATCGAATTTATAGCTGTTTGTGCTATTCAGCTATTGATTTGGCTCCCTTGCCTGGCCATGTGCTAGCATCTGGTGCTCGTTAGTGGCTGCTCTGTGCCCTGGCTGCTGCTGTAGTGCCAAGGTGGTGTTTGCCTCCCTCTGCAGTGCCTGGGAATATCCTGGGAATGGCCATGGCAATCCCTCTGGGCTGACAGGTGACGAGGGCATCACTGCTGTCCCTGTGCTGCTGCTGCTGCACCGGACAGGCTGGGACTCCACCGTGAGCCCGAGTCAAAGGGACAGTGACCTATGGATGAGTCTACGTGGGAGCAGGACACTCCAAAGGGGCTGTGGCTGTGGATAAACCCTTGCCAGAGCAGCTCCTTTAAAAGCACCTCTGGCCGTGGTTATGTCTGTGCCACAGTAACTGCACTTGTGAAGGGATTGTGGCCCCAAGATGCATCCCCACTGAAGCAGGTACGTCTTGGAGCATCAGTGGCTGTTCATGAGGCCGTGCTGGAGCACTCCCACTCAGAGCAGGTCCAACCCTAAGTGGCTGCAGCTTGTGGATAAGTGCAAGCTGGAGCAGGAATGAAGGGAGGAATCCACTGCAATGTTAAACCATAAAACCTCACTCAAATGGATCAGGAGTGCAGATTGTGAGGGAAATACCTTTAAATTGTTGTAACCCATGATTTGAATTGCATGTTATGGGAATTGCTATAGCAGGAGCCCCCAGAAGCAGTGGAGGACAATCCTTAAAACTGCAGCAGACACTGACCTGAGCTGCCTTTGGTGTCGGATAACTCCACACAACACAGCACCTCTCATGTCCTGGGTGAGCACCATAACAGATGGAGCACAAAATCATGGGCTAAATGAACCTATTGGGCATTTTGTGGATGCTTGTAGTTGTTTATGGACATTTTACAGACATTTCACAGGGTGGTCCATAGACTAAGGGAATGTTATCTATGAAATATATCAAACAATGGAAATGAGGATGGTGGGTGATGATGGTGAGTAGGACCTGAGCATGATGTAAATGGTATGGGATAAGAAGTGGAGAATGTGCTGGTTTGGGCTGGTGGAGTTCATTTTCTTCATAGTCACTAGTATGGGGCTGTGTTTTGGATTTGTGCTGGAAAGAGTGTTGATAACTCAGGGATGATTTTATTATCCCTGGACAGGGCTACCACGGAGTCCAAGCTTCCCCAGCACCAGCGAGGAGACTGGGGCTGCACAGGAAGCTGGGAATGGACACAGCCAGGACAGCTGACCCCAGCTGACCAAAGGTGTATTCCGTGTGGCAGGGTGTCATGTTCAGCACATAAAACTGGGCAAAGAAGAAGGAAGTGAGAGGGCATTTGGAATGATGGAATTGTCTTCTCCAGGCACTGTTAGATGTGATGTAGCTCTCCTTTTCTCCCTGCCCATAGGAAGTGATGAACGAACTCCTTGTTTTGCTTTGCTTGTGTGGGAGAATTTTGCCTTACCTATTCAACTGTATTTATTTCAACCCACAAGTTTTCTCACTTTACTCTTCCCCTTCTCACTGAGGGGAAGTGTGCGAGTGGCTGTGTGGAGCTTATTTGCAGGCTGGGGTTAAACCATAACATGCAGTAAAACAAAGATATTACTCCAAATAGTTTCCAGTTAATTTGCTGTTTTTGAAAATGAACATAGTTTATTGAAGAAAAATAAACCTCCCTTGTCTGTGTTTGTGCATCTGGTATTTAAAAAACAATGGCAAAGGAGTTTATTTATTGTGCTGCCCAAAATGTCTAAGAGGAGTACATTTCTGCTTCAGAGCAAATGTTAATTATGTTTCAGGTTATCCTGTGATAAAGATATAAAAAGTTTGATTTAGCCTTTTAAAAACCTCAGTATTTGGTGCCAGAAATTGCTGGTTAATTAATCTTCAGATTTCTGTGCTACATATGAGAATGCTTTGCTTATAAAATGATTCCATCATGTTAGAGCCTTAACTGCAGTGAACGACAAATTCAGAAGCTTGTTATGTCAGAAAGGAGGAGGAGGAACTTCTGTTTAGGTCTTGCCTTCCCAGGGAAAGGAAACACTGATAGTATCCCTGTAACCTTGCACTGATGAACAGGCACCACATTGCTTTGGAAAGATTCGTATTTGAGATCTGATGACTAAGTGATGGTGGGCACAGCTGCTTTAGAATCTGAGATAAAGGAAAGAAGGAAAAACAAACACAGAATTGCTATGAGAAAATCTTGCTGACATGTAATCCTGTCAGAGCATTTATAAAGAGCAGAAACCCTATTCAGTGTCAATCAGGTACGTGCTATATTGAATGAAGTATTTATTATTGTAAATGTTGCCAAAGCTCTGCAATTGACAGTCTCTGGATTTATGAACAACAGCCTCTGTGAGTGAAGTTAAATTATCGAGAGTTTTAATTTTGGTTCCAGTGTAAATTTGTTCTTAAAGTCTTACAGTTTATGCAGATAAAGTGATCTTTCAACAGGCTTGGGTTTTTAAAATATTTGTAGATGCAGAGAAAATTATGGAAGTTTGCTGTATTTTAGGTCTTTGGCTTAAGAATCTTATTAAGATAGAATTGCTGCACTGAGAGCAGAAGGAGTATTTTGGAACATACATTAGGAGATTGGTTTTTAAAGGTTTTTGGGAAATTCCACAGATAAATATACTAATAAAAGGTAAATGCCTCTTCCTAGCATCATAGTAATTGGTATAACCTGGTTCAAAGCAAATTGGGGTTACTGGAGGTCTCCTCATTGACTTGACTTGACTTTTGAAATTCCAAGTCTCTCACTGATAAATGTCTCAGGTTTTATTCTTATAGGTCTGAAGTAGTTTTCCCATTGAAGTCTGTGATATAGATTTGCACTCTTTTAGATCTTCAGTTTTAAGAAGGATCTTCCTAACTAGACAATGAGATACAGGTCTGGTTTTTAAAGTTTGCTTTTGGCACTGGTAAAAGGTTTATTTAACAATAACTAGAGATTGGACAGCACATGTGTAAATCTTCATCAAACCCATCAGAACCTTTGCCTGAATGCTCATAAAAGACTTCTGGCTAGCAATGGCAAGAATGATCTGGTCTTTAATCTTAGATGCTTTATAACCAAGGTTTTATTAGAGAAAATAAATTTCAGTCTGGAGAGAGGATGGGGTAAACAGCAAATTGTGTACTTTATACCTTGGAATGGTTGGTAAATGTGCTATTTCTTTCTGGGAAAGGGTTCAGCCTTGTCATATGGAGAATGATGCGCAATTACCATTCATGTGTAGAGAAAGTTTTGATATGATTATGGGTTGCATGAGAAACTGCTTTTGAACATAAAGTCATTTACCATTTGCTTCAGATGTGCTCACTGTTACCAGCAATGTGTTTCCTCATCCATACCTTCAAATTCCTTGCTCATCTGTTGTCTCCACAAGAGGGGGAAAATTTTAAGGCTGGTGCTTTTACTGAAGCAACAAATACATGTTGCATTTCTGATTTAAAGCTTTAGAAATTTTATTTGCTATTTGAGAACTTTATTAAAATCCTTCTTTCTGTTTGTGATTGAAGTTCAAGAATAGATTCACTCCTCTGTGGCTGTCCTCCGTTTTGCTTTCCTTTCTGAACTTTCCTGTACCTTATAAAATAAGATGTAACTTGCATTTTGCAGACACAGTGACTGTAACACAGCGTTAGTGGAAGGCAGCTGTGGTGTCTTCATTCTCAGGCTGGTAGCTCTGTGTCTGTGTAAGTGAACAGCTGAGCTTCCTCAGGCTTTCAAAGGAGAAATAACAATAAAAATTTTGGACCTGAAGGGATGGAGCAAATCTGATGCTTCTTTGCAGTTTATCTCTTCAGTGCTGTAAATGAGAATCAGTAAATGAAGCTTCAAATATTGCTGGAGAAAGTGGAAACACACAATTTTATATCCTTGAGAATTTGTTGATTGAAAATCTGAAAAACTTTAAATATTGCAGGAAGAAAATGCTCATAGTTTTAGAGGTGTTCCTAAAATATTGCAATTGCAGAACTGTCTTCAATAAGTCAGTGTGAGTGTCTATAATGATGTTCTGACAAAGAATGGATTAAAATATATTACTTAAAACACCTATAAATCCAGTTAGCATGTGATCTCTTTAAATACTTTTTGTTTTAGTTCTGGTTCTTGAATGTTGGCTTAAAGGTAAAAGTAGCAAAGAGCTACAGTAACAAGGGCTGGTGATCCAGGAGCTGACCAGATTTTATATCCACTGTGCTCTTCTTCAGTTATCTGCAGCACACTTTTGCTAGTAGCAAGAAATATTCCCATAAAAGAGTTTGCTGGTCCATTCCTTGAGAGAAAGAACATAAGAAGCTCAGCAAACAGAAATCCCAGAATAATTTCTCAGATTTCATTTTAATAAGACTGGGAGGACATCACAGTTTTGTCTTAATTAGTATGTTAGATAAATGTCCATCTGTGAAAATCATCAACAAAATTCTGACTGACTCAGGATTTTGTGCTGTGAGACAGGATTGTGCTCACAATAAAAGGCAGGTTTTCATATCTATGTTAATGACAAGACAAATCTAGAACAGCTTTCTTTGTTTAAGGGACTAAAACATACACACAGACTTTTGTTACCTGTGGATGATATTAAACATATCAGACCTGGGATTTCGTGCAGCATTACAAGAGTGTTTCACAGCTGGAAAGGTAGGAATAAGCAATGCTTTGGTTTCTGTGCTCTTTCAGTGAGTTAGTGATGGTGGAGAAAAAGTAAAGGCATAATGACTCATTTATTAGGTGCTTGTCAGTCTTTTAAGTCGCCAAAAATCAGGTATCAAAAACTGCATTGAAAAAACTTCATTTTAAAGAAGTTAGAATAAAATTACTGAGACAAAGATATTTAGTCTTGAATTTGCTGTTAATGAGAAGATGCACAACAAAACTAATGCAATTGGAACAGTCTTTTACAGCAACTCCAATAAGAAAACCAATTTAGTATAGATAAACCAGAAAAGCAGCCAAAGGAGTTCTGCATTTCGTAGATACTCATACATAGATTTAATTTCTATACCATTAGAGAAAAGATTGCTTATTCAGGTTTTATGACTAAAAAGACAAAAGTTTTACACTTTTTATTTGCTCTTTGGCTACCTAAATTAATCGTATAGCATGAAGAATTTGCATAGTAAAGAGGCTGTCTGGAAAAAAACCACAATAAATAACGCCATTTTATTTGGGGGAGGAGAAAGTGGAATAAGACATATTGCAAAATGGTCTGACAGAAAAAAGTCCACTGCTTTTTCTTCATTCTTTAGGTCACTTAAAAAATTATTCCCTGACAGCATTTCTGCAAGGAAGGGGTTTTTTTGCCAAAGACAGCCAAAGACACCATTGCTTCTCAGCCTTGCAAAGCAAGAGGATATTTGAGGAGCCTGAGGCGTGGCGTGCTCAAGGGAAAGCCAATGTCTGCTTAGCCAGGAGGAATGAATCCTGTACTTGCTGACACACACGCCAAACAGAAACTCCCACCCTGTCCTTTGGAGCTCTGGCAGGTCACATCTGCCAGGGTGGCAGTGTATGAACTGCAGGAATAAATGAGTTCACATCACCTGGGGATGTGTTCCACTTGCCTACCCCCCTATCAGACTTGTTGCCTATAGGTTGCCAGGGGGGCAGGTTTTAGGGGCAGTAACGACTTTACTCTTTTGTCCATTGGACTTTTAATCTTATCACAGGTCTTAGTGCTAGTGAAGGACAGTTGCTGCCAGGGAAAGCCTCTCATCTTTGCTTTCACCAGAAAACAAGATAGCATCTCCCCGAGAGTGTAGGAATTTTCAATTCCTGCTCTATCCCTATTGCCTGATTTACTTGTTGTTCTTCACATATTGACTTTTTTAGCCACCATCTCTCCTCTCAAATTTCTGTCTGGCATGAGTGCATTGCTGCAGGCTCTGCTTTCTGCATGCTGCAGACCTCACAGACTTGAGTGAGGAAACTGCTGTGGGAAAAGGGAATGAATGAGGCGGAAGTTTCAGTACCCAGTTTATTTATAATACAAGAGATGTTGATTTGTTGTAAGAATTAAGGGAAGGAACTTGGCTTGAGTAAAAAAATCTCAGCCCCTGTGCCAGCTCGTGTCCATACCCTGCCAGAAAGGGAGACAGTTATTCAGTAACCCTCCAAGCTGTGTAAAAGGTTTACCAGGCAAAATGAGGCATTTTATCCATATGCTTTTTCCCTTGTTGAGGGCAGAGGATTGAGCCTGGCACTGTTTCTCAGCAGGCTAGAAATATCTAACACCTTTGTTGGTGACAAGGGCAGTGGGATCTAAGGCTCCCTCAGCAGGTTTGCTGACAACACCACGCTCTGCGGTGCAGTCTGCTCTGCCTTTGAGAGAGCCCACCTGGAGTGCTGCATCCATCTCTGGGACCCTCAGCAGAAGAAGGACAAAGAGGATAAGATGGAGTGAGTCCAGAGGAGGTCATGAAATTCATCAGAGAGCTGGAGCACCTCTCATATGAACACAGGCTGACAGAGCTGGAGTTGTTCATCCTGGAGAAGAGAAAGCTCCGGTATCTTCCAGTACCTAAAGGGGCTTCAAGAGAGCTGGAGAGGGACTTTTCCTGAGGATATGTACTGATAGGACAAGGGGGAATGGCTTCAAACTAAATGAGGGCAGGTTTAGGTTCGATATTAGGAAGAAATCCTTTGCTGTGAGGCACAGGTTGCCCAGAGAAGCTGTGGCTGCCCCATCCCTGGGAGTGTTCAAAGCCAGGCTGGACTGAGCTCTGAGCAGCCTGGTCTCATGGAATGTGTCCCTTCCCATGGCTGGGGCGGTCAGAACTTGGTGATTTTTAAGGTCCCTTCCAACCCAAACCATTCATAGATTCAGTTATAATTCTTTGAATACACACTTTGCAAATGACTGGAAAGGAATGGAGTGGAGGGAAGGCACATGTACATTTGTTCTAGGCCACTGTCACTAAGAGAGAAATGGTGATTGAAGGAATTAATTCGTCCTGCATCCAAGGAACTGGTGTGTTCCATGCTGTTGGTACAGAGCTATGGTCTAGTAATCAGAACAAGAAAATCTTTTTAAGAATTAGCTTCATTAATTGGTATGTGTTGAGACACCCAAATGTGCTTCAGAGATGCTGGATACAGATGCACATCCCAGCTCCACAAAGATCTAGATCCCTCTGCTGCTCTTTCCAGTCCTTTTTGCATCAGAGGAAGATGTTTTCTTATAATAATGAAATTCTTACTGGACAAGGGTGTATTCTGTGTACTGGCTTCTGCCACGATACTGCTGCAGATTAAAGCATGATTGCAAAATCCTCAGGTAGATCCTTGTAATTGTTACTTGTGTAATAGTTTTAATAGATTTTCTTTTCTAATGGAACACACTAAGATTTTCAGGCTAAAATGCAAATATTCTTTTTGATTGAAAAGTTCACACTGTACTTTGAAATAATTACATGGAGAGTAAAGGAGTTGAAATGTCTCAGTTTGCATTTGTATTCTTGAGCAGGACAGTGGCTTTTCATTTCTGGTGTCTGAATTCCTAAGCCCCATAATCAAGAGATGCAAATCACAGAAAGCTTAAATACACTTCAGATCTGGTAGCATTTTAATGGTCTACAAATTCAAAGGCTAAAAACTAGTAAAGTCAACCTTAACTCTAGTTTGAACTGAGATCTGAAAATATTTTCCAGTTCTATGGATAATTTCTACTATGGTAATCCCACTGCAGTGTATGTAAAGCAGGTGGTTTTGTGCATCATGAAGTGTTAAATGTTGGTTGTCTTTGGGCAGGATCCACAGCTCTTCCCTTTTTGAACAAAAATGACAAAATGACCAGCCTCACTCTTTCCAGCACAGGTAAAATGGGATTTTCTCTGCTTTGAATGCCTCCAGTAATGGGAAAGTGGGAAGGGAACTCTAGAGAGTAACTAATCCAGCATCCTGCTCAAAGTCAGTCTTTCTTTAGTGTCTCCAAAGGTAGGGATTTCACAGCCTTTCTGGGTATCCTGTTCCTGCACTTAATTTTCACTGTGGAGAATTTTTCATGTATTCTACTGGAATTTTCCTTGCACTGGCTTGTGGCTGTGATCTCTTGCCCTTACTTTTCTGTAAAAAGAGTCTGGATTTCTTTTCTTTGTGACTCCACTTCAGGGAGTAGAAGACTGAGGTTTTGTATTCCTCTAGTGGAACAAATACAGTTCCCTTGGTGCCCCCACATCAAATTCATTGAGCCCTGAAATGTATTTATAAATGTTTAGAATAGTCTAGGAGTTGTCAGTGTCCTGAGTAACTCAAAGGCCAACGCAGGCTGAAGAGTGCTGGTTTTGCTTAAGTGTTTCAAAGTATTCTTTCCTGTGTGCTTTTCAGCTGCAGCGTGTTCTTCAGAGAAGGTCTCGGTGTCATTGAGGACAGGTTATTAATTTTGCAGGAATGAGCACAATATCTGAAGTCTGGACAGACAGCTGGGTTTGCATTTTGCTTCCCTGTCTCTCCCCTATTTGTTGCATCCAGTCCTTCTCAGGTAATAATAAACTTGTTTACTCGCCTGCCTTCTGTTGGCAGTATCTGGCACTGCCGTGTTTAATGAGTAATAAGCTTTTCACAAAACCTGAAGCACAAGTATCATCTTAAGCATCAAGAATGACTTTCCTTTAATAATCACTTCTCCAGAAGATGATTCAGTTTATTGTTGCAGTGAGTTATCTGAAATGTAACCCAACAGAATATTAATAGAACGCTCTGAAGATGACTGAGGCTCTTTGACTGTGGGGTGGTGGAATGCACGCTTGCTGAATCACCTCCATTAAACACAAAGGCACAATGTTTGCACTTTAATTTAAGCCCAGCAGAGAAAAAGGTCATTTTGATTCTTTATTGCAAAAACTCTTTACTCAAAATAGATATAAAATACTAAGCATGTTGTAGCATATGTTGATGGAAGGGTGCCTGAGAACATCCATCACTCCCTTGCTTTTGGAAGTGTTGTACTTTTCTAGGAAAAGCTATTGTATTACGTTGCCAAGCAGGCACCCTGCTCTCTCTACGTATTTTTTCCCTTTCTAAAACTAAAAAACCCCAAACAACCAAACAACCATAAAACTAAAAAAATAAAAAAGTTTTTTTCACACAAGGTTTTTCAAGAGGCACTTGGTATACGTAATGTGCAATAAGTGGCTTTTGAGCTTGTTGAAATACGTCAGATGGCTTAATTATTTACCCATATGTCTGACTATGACATCTAAACCAGTTCTTGTGCCTCATCTGGTGTGTTGTGCATGGTGGCTTTCAAGATACATTCACTTGTAGAGTTATTCAAAGACAAGAAACAGAATTTTTTTTTTCATTTTTGGTGGAGAACATTGATAACATTCCTTTTTTTCCCCTACATCCTCATGGATAGTGGTGTCATCCTCTGGGTGCTGGAGCTAAGGAAGCTGTGTTATGTCAGAAGTGAATCCTGCCTGTAGTGTCTTAGATTTGTGGATGGTAAGTGTTACCCAAGGCACTGGCCAGAATGACAAGTGCTTACTTAATAATGGCATTTCAGTTGTTGAATATCTGGCTAAGCTAAACTGACTTCAGCGGATTGAAACATTTGCAGACTCCCAGGAGACTGGGGTATAAAAAAAACCAGACACCTGTTTTGTTTCTGTGTCTGGTACAGATCTAGTGCAGGGCTGATAGACTGCATTAAATAATGTAATTTATCATTGAATCTTGCTTTTAAATCTTTCTTCACAGCAAGAGGGAGTGTTGGGACAGGAGTTCACTTTAGGGAGTCGTTCATTTCTGTTTAGTGGGTAGTGTTTAAGATAGGAGGACATTACACCAGGATGGAACAAATTTGTTAGCCTGTTGCACTACTTATTGTAATCCTTGTATTAAATGTGATTGTGCTTCCTTCTGAGGTGCTGGTGTTTGTGGATTTTGTTTTCTCGAGTCTCAGATCTTGAGATCTGCTTCCCTCAATCTCCAGTCCTTCTTTAAGACACACAACTTCACAGTCCTGCAACCAATTTTTAGGACCTTCTGAGCAATAATGGATAATTTCAGCAGTTTCACTTTATTTGTGAGGGTCTGGGCTTCCCATTTTAAATTCTTTGGGTATAAAGACGTGCTCAGTGTGATCTCATGTAGATCCATAGTCTACTCTGGCTGAACTATTTCTGCTATCCTAGTTAATTATCTCAGGCCAATGCTGTTATTTTTTCACTACATTACAGCCTGCTGAAGACCATGAGTACAGTTTTCTTTAACCTGCTGGACCCCAGAGTCTCCTTCTCTTGTAAATAAGCCATGAGCAGTGTCTTTTCCAGGAAGGCTGTACTGACTTCTTATGCTTGTGTGAACTCCTACCCCTAAAACAAGCTTCACTCTTGCTTCTGGTAACTTCTGTGTGTGTTCCTAAATACTGTGTGTTGCCCTTTGGAGACAGCATCTCCTTCTGCTAAACAGGCAGTTACCCTGCACACACACATTGGTGGATTCCCTCTGCAGAAAAACATAAATCTCAGCTGATTTCTGTTCAAAAAATTTTGTAGTAGCAGCTCTGTGTTCTCTCTGCTTCTACAGTGTACAGGCATTTGTTTGCTAAATGCTGAGGGAAACTACACAGCCAGCTGCCTGCTGCAAGAGCTGTCACAGCAGAATGTCTCTAGCTGACTGTAATTAAGATGTTGCTCTAATGCTGCTCAGGTCCTTCTCTCCAAAGGGTTTGGGGTTCCCCCACACTGGGTGCCCTTTCAGAGGAGGCAGAGGGACAAACTGAGCACAGACAGCTTTTGCTGGACATTCCAGATGCTCTGGCACTGTGTCCATGTTCATCCTGAATATCTGCAGCCTCTGAGACTGCCAGGGGAATACAGCTTTGCTGACACTGAATCTGTAAGTGTGTGTTGTATCCAGTGTGCTCATGGGCCCACTCGTAGTAGCCCCTGAAAACACTCCTAAGGTTATTTTTTTGTTCCACCATCTGCTTCTAAAAATTACCCACCCTGTAATCTGGGAGTGAAAGCACCTTTGAGTTTGTCAGTGCTCTTTTTGCAGTGAAATCTGCAGAATGCCTGGTTTTTCCTAGAAGAGGCTGTGCAGCATCTGGTGGGGGCAGATGAAGTGTGTAGGTTGTGAGGTCAGAATCCTCTGCTTTGACTGCTCTGGAGTTCCAGTCCAAGAACTGCTGGACACAAACAGCTGCTGGGATATCTCATTTTCCTGTTCCCACAAAGGAAAAAACAGCAGCTGGGTCTAAAGTGCCTGGGTTGATTTAAATGGGTTTCTGGTTATTTCTATGTATATCTTCAGTTTTATTGCCAGAGTGCAGAGTGAGGAGGAAGGATGGACTCTCAACTATCCATTTTAGTCAAAAAGACTATTTCTCACATTTTTTGTTAATGCTTCTACTCTCAGTCCTCACCCTAGAGGAGCAAAACATATCAATGCCCCAAGGTGGCATACTAAAAATGCCATCAGGCTGAGAGCTTTGGGGACAGGGAGATTGCTGGTACTTCAACAAATCTGTGCTTGAATCTTCCTCATCTTGCTTTATGGTCATGTGAGGCATAAAAAGGTAAGAACATTTAGCATCTATACCTTGGCCACTTGTGGAATAGCAAAGCTGTGGGTGAATGTTCAGTTATCCTGTGGTTTTTCATGTTAGCATCTTATTACCATATGTAAAAGTAAATGGCAGTATCAGTTCAAGGGGCTGGTGCTTGCTATTTTGGATACAGAATTGTTTTGAATTGCAAACTAGGTCTGTCTTCAGAGCTGGAATGAACTGCAGATGAAACTCTTAGTGAAGAATAAAAAAAAATGTTTTTAAATGATACTGTAAAATAATGCTTCCAGGACAGGGGTCTATCTTAGGAGGAAAATTTTGGTGGGCTTTTTTTTTTTTCTTTTCAGAATTCTTTTCTCTCTTAAATACTTTGGATATACCTATATCTGGCAAAGAGTATTTACTGTGGGCAATTTAAGGTCTTTGTTTTGATAGCTGAGTCAGAGGGGAGAAAGGATACGGGGTAGCTGGGATGGGCATGGAGAGTAGCAGGAATTATAAAACTTCTGGACCCTATGAAATCACTCAAGCTGTGTTGTCAGCTTTGAAAATATCTGCATTTTATGACTTCTACTTCTCTAATGGCTCTGTTCAGAGGTGCCGTACCCAGGGACCTCTCAGTGATGAAGTTGCACTGCTTGCTGACATCCACTACCTGTCTTCCTCCTCTGTGCAGAGGGATGTGCAGTGGAGTTCTGCTTTTGGAAGGTATAGGGGATATGCACGTGTCTGTGTGTTTGTCTCTTTTCAAAATACCTGCTGTTACTTGCCTGTGATGGAACAGGGAGGGACCCTGAAGTACAAGGCTGAAGACTCTAATGCAGCTACAGCAGGAGTTGGGAATTGTTATAGAGAGAATTAATTTCTCCTCCTCGGCTGTGGATCTTGGGGTAATTTTGTCTCTGATATAGAGCAGTTTTACCCTGGTTGTAACTCTGATTAAGATCCAAATTGTCACCTTCATCTTTGTTTCTGGCAGGCCTCAAATAGTTTTCTTCTTAAAATTATTGTTATTTGTTAAGGGAGTCTGAAGTCAATGTGTGTTTTAGCCTTTATTTTAAAGGATATTCTGGAAGGATTTCTTTTTCTTAAAGGTAGTAAATTTGTCCATTGACTATTTAAGTGCATTTGGTATGTAATCTGTTTTAATGAGACATTTTTATGTTTTCTGGCTTACTGGTTCCTTTTTTTCTTTTATGGAAAAGACTTAATACAGAGCTTTCTTACTTTTTAATTTTTTTTTTTTATTCTTTATCATCTTAGGATGAATATTTAAACAGCACTCTTCAGTCTTGCTTCAAAATGTCCCTGTGCACATCTTCTCACAAGGACTTTTCTCAGTTGCTGCCACTTCAGGATATTGGATGCAATAAAACAGAGATTAAAAATTCACCTGCTGGTGTCATCTCTCCAGTTCCCTACAGCTGCAATCAGTCCACACTGGCAGCAGAACATAGTCCAGTCTACATTCCCTCATCCTACATGGAAAACAGACATGAATATTCCGCAATGGCGTTCTGCAGCCCCGCTATGGTGAATTACAACATTGCCAGCAATTTTGGAGATCCAGAGAGCGTGACTGCAAGGCAAACCTCCAGCCCCAGCGCGCTGTGGTCTGCTCCTGGCCATCTGTCCCCTCTGACACTGCACTGCCAGTCCTCGCTGCTGTACGCAGAGCAGCCCAAGAGCCTGTGGTGCGAGGCACGACCGATGGAGCCCGTGCTGCCCGGGAGCAGGTCAGTGCTGCTTCTCGCTTTAACACTTGCCTGAGTGTTATTTACAGTTTCCTTAGCTCAAGTCTGTTCTTTTTACATTTGAATTCTACGTGTTGGTCCCTCTGAAAAATGAAACAATGCCAAAGAGCTCCACCAGACACCAAATCAGTCCTGGGGGGTTGGTTTGTTTGTTTCTTTGTTTTTAATGTAACTTTTGAAATGAGATTTTTTTTTAATACCTCCTTAGAGTACTATACACCAACACAAAGCTTTACAAATACTTTCAGTGTGGGAACAGTTTACATTGTATAAACAAAAGTTCAAGACTGCGAGGTACTATTTTATGTAACAAAAATTAATTTTGCTCTGGCAGATTAAGTCCTTTGAGGGAAAGAGGTAAAGGTTAATTCTTTTTGCCTTTTCATATAATATTGTTTGAATTCCTTTTTATCCAGATTATTTTTTTAACTGCTTCTAATAGATGTGAAGATGTTAACTTGGAATTCAAAGGAAAATGTTTTCTCTGCTTTTTGGTTTTAGTATAAACAGTCACACAGCAGCATATATCACGTTAAAAGGGGGCTGCTAATGAAAAAGCCCAACTTTGTTTCTCGCTACTGTTCCCAACTGACTTTGTAAAGTTGTTGTGAAGAGCAGAGTCATAGGCTAAATTTCCAGCTGACAAGAAACTCTGTTTGCAAAAACACGTTCTCATTCCGCACATTTACTGGTTTTGCAAACCCTAATCAGCGTGTGGATCATCAGCTGATGGGATTGCTCCATTCATGGGCACACCTGTAGGATGGATAAAAGCTCAGGTGCTGTTCCTGCTTCAGCAGCTCTGTGTTTTATTCATAGGACTCCTTATTTCACTTCAGCAGTCATTTGGAGTACGAAAAATGTGTGTCCTGGCAACAGTTTTAGTTCAATGGTTAATAAAGGATCTGTGCTATTTTTGTGACCACCCACATTCTGTCTGCAATGGGTGGGCTTTATGCAGTTCTGGAGTGCAAATATGCTTTCAGTGTAGGTGTGTGGATTGGGAGAGACTCTTTGGGTAGCGCTTACACACAGAAGAATTCCCCAAACAGCTTTGATGTGAACAGGGGTAACATCCAAACTCTTTCCACTTTGGTTAAGATTTCTAAACTTTGACAGCCCTGGGAAGGTTGGTGTTTGAAGCTGTCCAGGTTTGGGAACAGCAACTGGAATAACCCAGGAGCACCCTGTCTGATGCTCTGCAGTGCCCTCTCTACAACAGACAGAAGAGAAGCCAAACCTGCCACACTGGAGTTTAAATAAACAAGTTGCCAGCTATTTGTATAGATATATAAGGGCTATTGCTCATGCAGCTGATGATGACCTAACTTAAAGAGAAATCAAGAAAATCTGGAGTATAACTTTCACAGAATGGTTTGAATTGAAAGGGGACTTAAAGACCATTTAACTCCACCCCTCCTGCTGTGGGCAGGGACACCTTCCCTAGACCAGGTTGCTCAGAGTAGAAGGATGACCAGGAGAAAGTCACTGACTTACAACTTTAAATGAAGTATCAATTCTTTTTTAGAAAGGTAGTATCTCTACATAGAAACCCTGACCATAAAATAGAGAGGAGTACTAGCAGGTGTAAAGGGATAAAATTTTTAACCACGTGGTTCCTCAGTAGCTGCCAGGGTACATCCCCCATTTTCCTGCATCCTGTGGTGCAGGAGCATCGTGGGCATCCAGCCAGCCACTCCCAGCTCACCTGCAGGGCCTGGCAGCTCATTCCTCTGCCGAGAATCCTGGGGTGCCCCAGTCCTACAGCAGCTGGGGCTGCCCGCTCCGGATTGCCCTTTGTGTGGAAACGCTGCCGGAGCAGGGGAGTCTCGGGGTGTGGGATGTTCACCTGAAAGCCCTGACTGCTGGCAGGGTCTGCTGTGCTCACAGACAGCGGTGACAGTCTGAGGGGTTTGAGCCTCCTGGTGCGAGGCTGCAGCTGTCGCAGACGAGCGGCTCTGATGGTGTTTGGCCGGCAGGAGGAATTTGTTCCAGATGGTTCCCCTGCGTGCAAGCTGTTTGCCACAAGTCTGAGGCAATCTTGCAGCTTGCATGTGTGCAGGGTGGCTGTCATTAAACTTTGAAGCAGGGAAAGAAAAAAAGTGCTTTTTAAAATCACTTGTCATGACTGGGAGGTACAAACCAACAATCCTCACCGAGATGTTATGGTGTGTGCTTTTTCTTTATTTTCATCCCTAACCTCGGTGCTTTATCGAGGGCAATAAACATTTCTCTCCACAGCATGTCCATCAGCCACAGAGAGGCTCTTCAGCTGATTTTGAGACTCTTCTGACCTTCACAATTGGATAATGATTCTCAAGTAAAGCTTACAAATACACCTCTTTTACTAATGTGAAACACCAAATTATTTTGCTTCCAAATGCAGGGGAATAGGAAGGAACAGCAATGCTTTTTCCTCCTTGCATCAGCAGCATATTAGGCATGTGTGATACAGTCCCTCTGCTCTTGGGGAGAGTTCCCCCTCACTGCTCTTCCCAGCATGGCAGAGAGGGAAATAACTCAGTGATTCACCAACCCGTTAACGAGGTGTGTGTGTAATCAAAGACCGAGCTTGTTAAACACCTAAACACTCCTCTGCCCTGCTACATCTGAATGAATTAACATTTTTTAAAAAATCTCAGTAACTTAATTGTACAACAAATACCTTAATTTTTCTGTTTTGAAATTTGCTCCCAGAAGCACCTTTTCTTCTTTTCCAAATTTTTTACCAGGAAATTGGAGCACGTTCGCCTCAGATGCTTATGAACTTGATGATTTTCAGTTGGCATGTGGGTGTGTTTGTCCTTACCTCCTGTCGTGAAACCAGCACAAAATCTACTTTTAATATATTAGTTAAAGCCACTTTGACAGCATTTTCAGCCTGTTTCCACTGTTCTGTTTGAACTTGCCCTTGTTCGGGAGAAGTCATAAACCGTGCTACCTGCTGCCTTATCCCAACTGATTTTTTTTTCTCCTCCTTAATCCTTCTGGAAGGTGGGATGAGGAAAATTCTAGAGTTCCTAAGTTCTGCCTCTGTGCTCAAGTTTGTACCTATAAGCTGACTATGCACCACTCCTTTTCTCAAACTCTGAGCTGCTGAGAGTTTGCTGAGCTGCTGAGAGTTTGCACATGACACTATTTTCTCTCTGTCTAGAAATTGTATTGACCCTGAAAGCACAACCTGCAAAAACCACCAAGAAAATTAGGTCCAGATAAAAAGGATACAATGGATGTACTTCCTATAGCTAAACCCAACATGACTGATAATCTGAGTTCCTTTCCTCTGATAATCTGAGTTCCTTTCCTCTTGTGTTTGTTTACAGGATCTTAGTGTCAGGAATTGGCTGCTTTTTCATGGTTTTATCCTGTTTTAATTTTAATCCAGTCATGAAGAATAGTTCCTGTCTGTTGGAATTATTTGCAACACTTCAGGGATGTGTATATCTTACTAACTTATATAGAACACCAAATTTTTAATGTATGAAAGTATTTTATTAATTGCATTTTTCTATTCTTCTTGTATTCAGACTTCTTTTTGTTTAGCATTAGGGTGATCAACATGGGTTGAACAGATAACTTTGTCTAACATTGTGAGCTGATCTTGTAGGTTGAGATTCACATCTTAGTTATTTGTCTCCAGAATGGCATTGATTGAGTAAAGCCTCTTATGAAGGATGAAATACTTGAGAATGGATGTGTGTTGTAATCTTGCCTTACTGACAGGACAAACCAAACACAGTTCTGTTCATTGTAGCATTTATCATGTCAGTCTGAGCTGTCTGAGTTCTCCTTTTCCATGTGAAGCTCCCAAGAGGCAAAATCCACTTGATTCGCAAATTCCTGGACTTGCACATTTGCGATAATTCTTTAAGATCCATCAACATTCCATATGATTTTCCCAGGGTTCATGTGATTGATACAGCAGCAGTCTAGTTTTATGCCTTTGAGTATTTAAAATCTTTCCAGTGTGTCATCACTGGGACCAGACTGCATTCTTTAAATTATCTTGTCAGAAAAGGCTTAACAGTGTTTCACACTATCCTGTGTTCAGGAAAATGAAGACTCTATAGAGAGAGAATAGAAGACAATGGAAAATTATGAAACTCTTTGCAGTGCAGTTTAAATTTTTCCTCTTTTATAACAGATGTTTTTCTTTTCCATCAGAGAAACTTTAAAAAGAAAAACTAATGGCAATGACTGTATAAGCCCAATTGCAAATAATCCTGGCTCAAAAAAGGATGCCCACTTCTGTGCAGTCTGCAGTGACTATGCTTCAGGATACCACTATGGGGTCTGGTCCTGTGAAGGCTGCAAAGCATTTTTTAAAAGAAGTATTCAAGGTAGGACAAATGGGTTTTGATAATTTTGCTCAAATAAATTGTTTCACGTGCCGTGAGGCTGCAGCAGTTGATCGAGTAATGAGTTGGTCTGAAATGCTGGTGTCTGGTGCTCCATGCTGAAAATAGAGCAACACATGACTGTTTTATCTCTTGGTTCTGTTGTTATCAAGATCTGGAAACATTGCAGAGTGAGCAATTGATTTCTTGAGAGAAGAGGTGGAATGCAGAGTGCAGTGAGGCCCTGCAGCAAAGGCCTGGGTGGGATGGTGCTGCAGACCCGTGAATCTGATGGGAGTTGGTGCCCAGCTTAGTTGTAGTAATTGGGAATTAGTTGTCATAGACACAGTAAGAGCAGGCAATTATCTGGAGACTTCATTTGCCGGGGGCTCTTCTTGACAAGAGTCAGTTGCCTGGAGCTGTTGAGTCACGGTGTACATCAGCTCCACGCTATGTAGGATGGCAAACTATGTGTAGCATGTACCAGGTACTAACCTGATTATTGTTAATGCTCAGCCTCCGCCCCTCAGAGCCTGCACTGCGGTATCTCTTACTCTGTCAGATCTATCTAAGGCTTCCACTTCCATGTTTTAATTCTTAAATATTTGCTATTTAGTTCAAGTTTGCTGTGTTGCTGCAGTGTGGAGTAAATGTGGAGCCCTATGTTTGCTGTCACAGCCAGTGGAAGTCACTTAGGCACCATATTGCAGCTTTGGGGCACCTTGTTTCTTTAACCTTGGCCTAGTTATCCTGTTCTTTGGCCTCACCTGGGATCTTTGGGTGGACAATTATTTGTGTTGACATTGGCTGCTACACGTGGATACCAACGCAGAAAATCCTGTTGCTGTTTGGTGTTTAATGTTCCCCTTCTTCTTCTGCCTGCAAAGCCTTTTTCACTCTTCAGATATTTTCTTTTGGCTCAATATGGCAGAGTTGGTGCCACCAGGAGAATCAAATGTAATTCAGAACTTGTCTGGTCTTTTCAATTCATTGTGCAAATTCTGCACATGTGAATAGCAATTTCTACAAGCTGGTACAAGTACTTTTGATTTCTAAAATAATTGAAGAGAAATTTGCGTCCAGTTTGTCACAAATGGAGACTGAATTTGATCTCAAAGTGTTTTCTGTCAAGTAAATGATTTGCCTGCTCTGTGTTGCTCACCTGTGCTTGGGCCATCACAGTTACCCGCTGTGATCTTTTGTACACCTCAGTGTACCCTGTCAGGTAATGGTGTTTGTAATTCAAATAAAAGAATGAAAAAAGTCAAATAAAAAGAGCCAGTTCTTGGCATAAAACACTATCAAGCACTCAGTTGCAATGACTGTCATGCAGGATATTGTGTATTAAAATAAAAGGCTTCTGGGCCTGTCATAGACCAAAATGTCGGGCTCACGTGTAATTAAAATTGGAAGGTATGACTGAGCAACTGTGTGTGGTCTCCTGGGCTTGTCTGAGTTTGTAGTGTAGTCTGTTTGTCCCACATCGCTAAACATCTGCCTGCAAGTTAAATTATCCCAAGGCCACAAGAGTTTTAAATCACTTTATACTCCTGTGTGCAACAGACAGCTTCCTCCTCCTCTCCCCCCATGTTGTGTGAAGAGTGATAAACAATAATTTGTTTTTCAGTCGTATCTGCCAGTAGGAAATGGGACAAACTGTAACCTGATCTCTTCTTTTTTAAATT
The DNA here is from genome assembly GCA_013400735.1 of Pomatostomus ruficeps. NCBI lineage: Eukaryota > Metazoa > Chordata > Aves > Passeriformes > Timaliidae > Pomatostomus > Pomatostomus ruficeps. The sequence continues at coordinate 127,637 of VYZT01035230.1, forward strand.
GTTAGTTCAAAAATTCAAGGTTAAAATACTTCTAATTTTGCAAGGCAATAGTCGTAATGGTTCCGTTAAATAATTACTCTTGGGGACATGAACTCTTGGATTTGCACCAAGTGAAAAAAAATTCACTCTAGCAACTGTATTTTTGCCTGATCTTATTCTTGATTGGGAGGGAAAAAACCCCCAACACTAACTTAAAAAGCAACCTGGGAGAAAAGACATTAAGAAATGTAAATGAGTGAATAATTTTTGCATCCTCTAGTAATTGCTGCAAGAGATAGTTCCAGTATTTGGCAGGAGATGATTCAACTGTATGTACACCAGGAGTGTACCCAAGTCCAGTTTAGAGTAATAAACCTTTGGACCAGATTATTGATTAATGAAATACAGTAACATAAAGGGGTTTGGGTGGGAATGACGTGAGATGGGAAAGAATAAGGAGAGAGCAAAAGAGGCTGCAGTGAAAACTGATGAAAATAAGATAAATACTTGTCCAGAATATCTAAAACTTACACCCTCTGCTTGTGCTTTTCTTTGTAGTTACAGTATGCAGTATTTCATACCAGTCTGCTTTCTATCTTGGCCTTTTTTTTTTATTAACTTTGGTCCAGGGTCAATCCTCCAAAGGCTTCTTCATTCCTGGAACTCCCCACGTCAGAGTTCAGTAAATAGAACTGTAGTTTGCTTAAATCTTTGCAGGAGTGAAGCTGCTCTTTTCAACTCTGCTGAGGAAAAAAAAGAAGTCTGGTATCTGCCAACTATAGACTCCCAGTATACAGTAAGAATTTGGAGGTTGGGAGCAAATTTCCATAAGAATGTTTCATATGTTACATTTTCAAAAAATTAGTTGGTTTTAGAAGTTGCTTGGTTGTCTGCCAGTCACCACTATAAAGCTGGACTATGCTGTCTGGTTAATTTTGAGGCCATAGGTGGATGTTTATAATATAGGATAAATATGCATTTTTGCATCAGTTAGACTAATGGAGGTTAGATAGAGGCACATGAAGCAGTTGAGCTGTTTAAAGTCAAGACCGTTCCTGATTTGGGAAATGACCAAGATGGTTGGAAATGTTAAATTTTCCCTTCTTGCCCTGCTGCAGGACACAACGATTACATCTGCCCCGCCACCAATCAATGCACAATAGACAAAAACCGGCGCAAGAGCTGCCAGGCATGCCGGCTGCGCAAGTGCTACGAAGTGGGCATGATGAAATGTGGTGAGTTTGGCATTTCTACGTTCTTAGCTTAGGTTTTGCTGGGTTGGGTTTTATTTCCTCCCTTCAGCCAATTCTGTATCTTTTTCCCCCTGGAGTCCTAAGAAGGCACAACAGTTCAAGCGAGGTTTAAACTGGTTTTATAGGAAGGAATTAACTGATTCTTAAAGCTGAAGAAGAGTTGTCATTTTCAGAAGAAAACCTGTGGGAAGGGGCAAGGGGTGAGTTAAGCATGTGAAAACTTTATAACCTCTGCAGAGCTTTGGGGAGGCAGGTTACGTCCATGCCATGCAGAAGGGGAACTCAAGAGCTGCTGCTCCCAGAGCCTTCCAGAGCCTTCCAGTCTCTGCTAAGGTGAGGTAAATGAGTCTGTACTGTGCTCTGCTGGTTGGATGCATGGCAGCAGCAGCAGTGTCACATCAAAGCAGTAGTTAATTAACTCAGTATTCCACCTCTGACAGTGGCAAGAGCAGGTGCCTGGGCAGGAATGTAAGAATGGGACCAGTACCTGTGTGAAACTGTTGCTGTCAGCTCTCAGGTTCCAAAAATTAGCAGTTGGGGACATTAGTATAATGACATTAGTATAATGTTGTCCCTCTTTTTAATGCCATAAAGGCTCAGCATCTACAACATTCCTTGGCAGCTTGGCTGCCCATCCTGTGAAGAACCAGCTCTGTGGTTGCCAGGCTTTTGTGTGGGATTTTGCTGGGGCAGTGAGGGGAAGGTAGTGGAAGGGCAGTTCTTTTTTTTGAACAAGATGACGCCCCACAGCTCTTCCAACAAAAGAAATAGTGAAGGACCACAGTTTGTCACTGCACCACTCAGAATTATCCAGCCTGTTCTCTTATCCCTGCCTTGTACTTACAGCGATGTGACTTCAATGTAGTTGTACATTTATAGATGATATTTTAAAGGTTACTTTTAAGAAGAAAATAATTTGAAAGATGTTTCAATCTAATGTATGTTTACAGTCAATTCCCTAATGTATAATAGAAACAGGCTGGGAAAATATCCCATAAGAACACTGGAGTGGAAAGGAGAAGGTCACTGTGCCTAGCTCTCCATGATTTGCAGGCATGCATCTTGTTTCATCCCATTTGATGTAGATACCTATTTCTGTTTCAAAACCAGACACTGTTTTCATCCTCCCACTGCTTTGATCTGAAAACTCTTTGCAAAATATGACTTCTTGCATTAGGAACATTCTTTAGAATTCTAGCCTGTGCTTATTGCTGGACAGTTAATATCCCTTTTTCTCTTGTGACAACATTGTCTTTTAGCTTAGAGGCTCCTCTTCTCTTTGTTGTTAACAGCCTGGTTTTGTTTAAGAACTGCATCATATGCCCTCATAACCTTTGCTTTAGTTGGCTAAATAAACCAAGGAAACTTCTCCTTGGTTTATTATATTTATTAAATAGGAAAGTAGATGGAATCTGGAAATCATCAGGGTAGCTTGTCCCTCCACCTGTTCCAGGCAGAAAGAACCCAATTTGCACTTGGATGCCCATGGACAGCATTCCTGTGACTCTCCTCACTGCAGTCGCACTCATACATTTCTGTTGCTGCAGGAGCTTTTCCCGGCTCACAGCCCAGGATCCTATTTGCCTTTTCCAAGGTAACATCACACTGGCAGTTCACAATCACACCACGACCTGTTGTGATTGTAGCCTCCCTGTTCATTTCTAGCTGATAACTCCCAGTGTAGAACTGAAATTTCAACTGTTCCTTGTGTTATTTTTGTACTCCTGAAGTACATTTAGTTTCTTTTTCTCAAGTCAGATGGTTCTTTCTAGCTGAAGCTCCTGTCTTTTTCTGCAGTGGTGATGCATCTCAACTTTATTGGAGTTTGGTCTTACCTTCAGGAAGGAAAGCCTTATGCTTGCAAATAAGACTCCTTTCAGAACCTTACCTTTTGAATGGCACCGCTGTCTTTTGCTCATCTTTATGACTGAGAATTTTGCTCAAAGTTTATGCAATGGAGGTTTCTAGCAAGTTCTGGAGTTGGAAGGGTTTTGTAAAGATCGATTCCAGGATGATATTGTAAGATAGACCTCCACAATGCTTGCCTTAAATTAATCCTTCTATTCTAGCTGTCCAGAAAGTCCTGGTGTGTGATTAGACCTCATAAGCACTGTGGTATTACAAGTAATAAATTATAGTATGCATTTATATCCTAGCCTGTGTTCCTTTGAATTTTGTCACGTACTCATAAACATGTTTTCCTACAGTAATGATTGTCTGCAGGACATTAATGACTATGCCAGACAAAAAATGACAGATTGAAATTTTAACTGGAAAAAAAGTGCATCTTTTTGGGAATAATTAGGTTTTTTTAATAGTAGTTGTGAAGCTTGAAACTCTCGAAAATTCAATTTGAGAGTCTGAACAATTTAATTTCAGAAAAAAGAACATAAAAATTACTCAGAACTGAGTCACCTGATGAGTTAAGTGGCACCTGTGAGCAATGCTGATGTATGGACACACGGTGACAGACGTTTAAACCAGACAGATTTTAAGACAGTATTTCTTGCATGAAATGTAAATGCCATTTCCTGCAGACCAGAATAATTATCTCTCAAACGTTTTCTCACTAGAACGGTGCTTTAATAGAAAACTTTTATTATAGAAAGCCATAAAAGAGAACACTTTGTTTTTAATGAAAGCTTTTCTGCATCTCTTCTCCTTTCTGAGGTCACTTAGTGAAAGGATTGGTTCACATCTGCTAAAGCCCTGGGTGGGATTAAATTGTTCTTGAGTGCATTTTTGCTCAGTGGAGACTTGTGTCCAGCAGAAGTGATAAAAAGTTCAATTACCACTTTGTAGTTTATGAGAACCCTTCGTAAAATCTCAGCACCATTCCCATCATATCCTTAAATCCTCACTTTGCATTTAATCAATAGACAGCTTGAGAAAAAACACACACATAGGTACTTGTGTGTTTAAAACATATGTTCCTGTGCCTAAATGTGATGAAGCAGCACATGCCATCTTCCATACAGTAGGAGACAGTAGAAAAGTGTTGCTCTGGAGTTTCCTGGTCTGAAATTCTCTTGGATGTCATCGCCTTCAGAAATGTTGAGAAGCCAGCCCAACAAGCCACAGGTATTTTGGTGGAGGCCAGCTTGGGGGCGCCTTGTATTAAGGTGAGAATGGATTTTCTTACAAAAGATACCATCATTGCTAAAAGCATGATGAGGGTCTTAGACACTGCATCTGCCAATTCCTCTGCAGGAAGTCCGTGTTCCCTGCTGTTTCAAACAAGGGAGATACTGCTAAAGTTTGGCACTAGGACTACTAACAGTGGTAGAAAAATAATTACCAGAAAAATTGCACTCTCAATAAGAACAAAGAAAACACAAAAACTGCAGTTAGCTCTGCCCAGCAAACATGAATAAACAGATCAGGATAAAACTGATCCCTTGGAACTTTCTGGTGTTTTCCTGGGGAGCTGAAATGAACTTGGACTGTTTGTCAAAGGCAGTGAAGAAGAGGGGAGTTGCTTCATCACTTTGCACTCTTGGAGCTGCTATGCCCTGGCTTTGCTTTTGATTTGCTCTCTGAGGCTCAAATTAACCTTCTTTCATAGGGAGTTTTCAGTTTCCCTGACTTTTATTTCCCTCCTCTGCCCTGCTCCTGTATTTTCCCCCCATGTGTCAGTTCTCAACATGTTGAGATTGCTCCAAAGACAAAGCTCCTTTCAGCCCCAAGTGAGGAGGCTGAGAGGCTGCACTCAGAAGTGATGGAGAGATGCTGCTCTTGTATCCTGGCATCTTTCATCAAGTTTGCAGGAAGGAAACCAGATTTCTCTGTGGGCTGGTTCAGGGTTTGGCTTTCTCCTGTGTGTGGCTGCTGCGTGCAGCTGAAATACTGTGAAGTACTTTTCACACAGCAAATAAGTGGGGACAAAATGTTTCAAGACATTTCTCTGGACATCAGCTGTATTAATTGTATTTTAGCTTTTGTAGCAATCACTATGATTTCAGCCCGTGTTCTCGTGTGCACACGGGAAGACAGCAGCTCCTTTGTCTGTAGCTCTGCTCTGGAATATGTACTCACCAGAACATTTACATTTGCTTTCAAAGGCGACTGGAGCGATAATGATTTACTAATGTGTGCTGGAGCCAGTTTTAAGCTCAAACACTCAAAAACTGATTATAAAATATTCAATGGTAGAATCTGCAGTTGCTACAGAGCTGGTTAGTTATGTAAGCCATTGCCAAGGACCAAAATCAGTATGGAGGGCAACATGCCATGTAACTGCCCACCAGATCAGACAGCATTTGTGATTTTCAGAGAATTTGCAAAGCTTGAGAAATAGTGTGTTTCACTGCCAGTAATACCTGCTGTGGCTTGTTCATGGCTGAGTGAACAACAGGCTCATTTTAATGACGTTTTTTTCAATGTGCCTTATTTCTTATATCTTGAGGTCATGTCCACATGTGGTCTGTGGTGCTGTAGCTCAAGGTCTTGCCCTTGGTCTAGCATTCTCAGCTGAATGCAGCAATTTTCTTGCACAAAATAGCTCTCAATAAGGAGAGCGGGGTAGGAAGAATGAAGGATTTGATCATTTTGCACTTCTGCAATTGCCTGAATTACCTTTATAGAAATGAATATTAGCTATTAAGTACAGTTAGGGAGTTTGTGGTAAAGTTGAAGATAGTCCCTAATCTGGGAAGCTGTGTTTTATTGCTTTGCCTTTATACACATTGATCCACATCTCTGTGTCTACTTAAGCAAAACATTAGGCTGATCAATAATTATTTATTATATATAATTTTATAAACACTTAGCATGTCTGTTGCATGCTAATAGATGGATAGGTAAAATTTCTCAGTCCTACCTAAACTTTGGATTTTAATAGAAAGCAAAGAAGCTCCTTTACGTTGTTGAAAGTTGACATTTTAATTGGAAAGACTGGTGTTTTCTGCTGTGTCACTTGACTAGAAAGCTTAAATGTAGTTTTCTTTTTCTTTAAATGCAAGCAGAAAAAAAAATGAAGTGGAAATAAATGGTATCTCTGTTAATTATCTTTTATGTACACTGCTCAGTATTTCAACCTTCATCTGCTTTGGCAATATATGGTGAATAAAAAATACCACAAGTAACTCAGAATCTGCCTTGGTTGGGTTTTTTCCCACCTTGTTTTTGTCATCAATTTTATTTTCTTTACTAGTAAGATTTTTATGCAGAAATATAATACTCTTAGTCTGGCTTTCTGCACTGGTAATGTGATTAAAGAAATTTGGTTTATGTTTTAAACAGAGCGTATTTTTTATAATAAGAACTGGTTATATAAGGAACTCAGTTCAGTTAAATAACCTAAAGTAATTTAAAGGGGTTTTCTTGTTCCCAGTAAGAACCCTCTGCAAGTATTGAGACTTTTAATACTCTCAAAATCACAACCTGACTGAATTATCTTCAGATAGAGCACAGAGTGCAGCTGTGCAGATGGAAATGATTCAAGATTTTGTCAATTAGAACAGAATGCTGGACTACTTTTTATAGTGCTTTTAAATTTGATTTCTTTCATCTTCGTTAAAGTATCTGCTCAATTACCTGTGTGTTTATATTTGCTGTAGGTTTAAATTTATATATATAGGCTACAAAATGTTAAATCTTTACAAAAGTGAATTGGAGAGGATGACTCAGATCATGCAAGGACCGATATCTTCAGTGCCACAGGGAGCTTTGGGTGACAGCCTGACAGAGCCCACGGAACACACTTGGTTCACTTCAGTGCCAGACACTGAACTAGAGTCACTGAGCTGGTTGCAAATGCTTCCTTGAGCACATGTTGCTTCTGGCAGGTGTGTCAAAACTGTTGGAATTTCTCCCTTATTGTGTCATCAAGCACGTCAGCCTCCTCTCTCCAGTTCCCTCTTAAGGCAGTAGTTTTCCTGCCATTATCACTTTAGGTAAGGCCCCTAACTTAACAACTTTCCATGTGTTCAGGGACTGATGTTCTCGCATCTTCTTTTGGGGGGTTCCACAGCTCCACCAGGTAGTGGAGAACAAAAACTACTCATGTCACAGAGCATTTGGTGTTTTTGGATAGCCCAAGAAAATTTTTATTCTACCCTGCCTGTGGCTTTTATTCCCTCTGATGTCTTTCTTGTTCTTTATTTCAAGATGCCCATGGGAAATGTGTTTCAGCTTTCTAAATAGTGAAAATGATGTGCTGTGTTTCCTTGTGGTTATGGTCTCTCCTATGCTATGGAGATCAGAGCCATGGATCTCTTTAGGCGGAGCACCCTGGTACCTGGGCATCTCCTCATCTGTCTCCAGCTGCCTACTTCACTGTCAGCCTTTCTTCTTTGTCTTCCCTGATGGAAAATACACTGCTTTCTGTGCATTACACGATTTCAGAACAGTCTGCAGCCCACTGTGCCATTCTAACGTCTTTTGGAAGCTGACAAACCACTTCAAGATTTTCCTCTTGACCTTTGTGCATTAGTCAAAAAATGAGGCTTAGCACGGAGTTCACTACATTATCCAGGTGTCTTTGTAGATAATAGTCTGTGCCTTGGAGGCCTTTGACTCTCTCAGAAGGATTTGCTCAGGCAGACAGTGGAAGAAATTGCTCTGTTACTTCTGTAGTTCTGCAGGGAACCTTTTTTTGGGTATTTTCATCAAGTGTCATTCCATGAATCTACATAAGGTAATGTCTCACACTTTGACTGTCTCAGCTGGTTACCTTTCCTTAACTGTTGTTCATCTGCTGTGGCAACTTCTAGCTAGCTGTCATTTGGCTAAGCATTTGATTCTACAAATTATTTATTTCCTTCAATCCTTTTTTTGTGCAAATATCCTATCTGCACTCAGCCCATTTCATCATACCCACACCCCTTTCAAAGCTGCAAAACCGTCTTTGCTCCAAATGGTGCAGACCTTAAGCTGGACTTCCAGCTGAAAAATACTTCCAGTTCCAAATGGCTTGTCCCACTTGGATAGCTCTGTGCCTGAGGGCAGTTCATCGGACCAGCTTTGCCTGTTGGTCTTCTCCAGTCTCTTGGATTTCCAGGGAAAGCCTGTTCTCCAATACTGAGAACTTCTTTAATGAGAACTTCTTTAACTTTCTCCTGCATCCAACATGGTTTACTGAACAGGCAGCAAGTGAGAGACTGAGAGCCACGTGCAACTGAAAGGTCCACATCCTCCAAGTCCTGGAAGACTCTTTGGTCCTGATTCAGTCAGGTTGTTCCTGACTGGCCTTTGCCTTCACCCCTCCCACAGACTGACCCAAATTCTGTTAGACAGCAGCTGAAGATGTGACAGGACTGTGGCCTGAAAAGCCACCTCCACCTGAGGTTCCTCTGCCACATGAGACCAAGAGTCTGCATTCACCCAGCATCTTATTTAGCAAGACAAAGCCTTGTCAGCAGTATCCAAAATAATTTATGTACCCCCACTGTCCTTATTTTTAATTTGGCTTATGTTTGGTAACTGAAGTAGAACTATAGCTGAGTATTTTATTAATATTATGGTTTTGGAGAAGCTTTTAGACTCTTTCCTTGGCAACTATGGGAAAACAGGTAACAGTGATGCTACCAATAACACTGACAGAGAATGGGACAATGCTTGGTTTTGTCAGAATGAATAATTAAGTCCAGGAATGTAAAGGATTGTTCCTTGCAACAGCATTCTGCAGGCAGAATTCCAAACAGGGTGTTTGCTCCTAATTGTAGATATCTGAATTCCCTTCGGAGAAACTCCTGCTGGCTTTTTGGAGCATGGGGAGAAAATGGGTTGAATCTTGTGCATCCCTGACTGAATACCCAGCAACCTCTGAGTGTTTGTTCCTGAGGCATTTAATCTGTACCATGGCCCAGACTTTCAAGATTTTATTCCCCCAGTTTACATATAAAGGAGAATTTACAATCAGCTATCTTTATTTGCCTTTAAAGATCTGATTTATATATTTTTGAAGTCAATGGGAGTTTTCCACTGGACTTTTAAACTGAGTTACCCAAAGTTCAAAACCAAACATTTTTTAACTTTGTTTTTGTTTAGTAGAATAAACAAAACCCCTCGGCTATTGTCAGTGGGAACAAAGTCCATGCTGAATCTCCTAGAAACTTAATGTTCAGTATTAGAACATCCACTATTAAAGGGTTTTCCTGCTCGTCCCCAAATATTTGGGTTCACATAATGCAACCTGAGGGAAAAACTCTCCAATGCAACCACGTGTCTCTCGCGCCAGGCTCGAGGAGAGAACGCTGCGGGTACCGAATCCTGCGGAGCCACCGCGGTTCCGAGGATCGTGTGCATTGCCTGGGCAGAGCCAGGAAATACACGGAGGCGGCGACGCGGGTGAAGGAGATCCTGCTGAGCACCGTCAGTCCTGAGCAGTTCGTGCTGACGCTGCTGGAAGCAGAGCCGCCCAACGTGCTGGTCAGCCGGCCCAGCAAACCCTTCACCGAGGCCTCCATGATGATGTCCCTGACAAAGCTGGCGGACAAGGAGCTGGTGCACATGATCGGCTGGGCCAAGAAAATTCCCGGTAAGAAATTCAGACTCGTTTGTATTTATTTCAGTCAATGGTTTTACTGTCAATGTGTCCTTCTCTGCTCTGAAATGACAGAACAGCACAGTAAGTGTGTGGTATGGAAGTCAAGCTTTCTGTCCTGCAACGTAATGGGGAGTTTACTGCTCTCAGTAATTAACCTGGGTGTATTTTGATTTAGACACAACACAACCCATAACTTGCTATCTGTCCTTACTCACATACTTGTTCATTTTGCTAAAAAGCAGAGCTGGTGTTGTATGTAATTCCTACCTCATCAGCTATAAATACCTGATTAAGCTGATTTAGAAGGTTCATTTAACACCAGATTCTTTCCTTGAGTCCTGATAGAAGGTTTCCAGTACAGTTGGTGATAACTGAAGGGTGTCCAAGTCATGGATGTCTGCAATCATTTCATTTCACAGAGCTGCTACAGAAAAACATCAGTGGGGCACAATATTGATCTCAGATTTATGATGTGCACCCCTTCAAAACAAAAAATCAATAACGGTTCTTTTGGTTGTTGGCAACACCAAGGACAGGCACTGCAGAACAACTGCCTGTCTTAGTGCCTGGAATGTCTCAAATGTGTCCGTGGCACCATGGCAATGAACCACTTAACTTCTCACAAACCAGAAATGGTGAGCATTTGCAGTTTCTCTCCATGAAGTACCCGCAACTAAAACAGGCAGAATAAAAATAAAAAGTGAGCTAAAAGCACGGAATTATCGGTGGACTCATAGCAGCATGGGGCTTGATCCTGAGCTTCAGACAGAGTGGGAGCCAGTAGTCCATGGATGCTCTCCTGGATTTTCTGCTGAAGGATTCAGAGCATGCTGGTGGTGCCCTGGCCTTGTCACAGTGTGCGCTGTAAGGAGCTGCTGTTGCTGGAGTACCCACATGGGAAAACATGACAGAAACTCTTCCCTCCAGAAACACAGTGTGTGCACAGTGCAGGAAACAAACCTGGAGGAGAATATTTCATACAATCCTTAAATTAAGACTTCAGTGTCAGGGAAGCGCATCCTGTTTCAGGCCTAGGGGGAGTGCCTGATGTACTTCCAGCCCCAGCTGCTGGACACAGCTCCCAGCTGCAGAGCAGTCTCAGCCACGGTTTTGGAGGGCCCAGGTGTGATGGTTTCAGGGAGTGCAGGTTCCAGGCCAGCTGCTGAGCTGCTGGGGAGGAGATATTTGCAATCCAGAGCATCTCAAACCACGCTGGACATTTGCAAAGTGATGATAGTTTGGCTGTTGATGTGGGATGTTTCAAACTGAGAGCCCAAATCCTTTATCATTATTTTCCCTGGCTTAAGAAACTCTGAAAATAACTCTGACGTAAGTAACCATAAGAGGTTAAATGGTATCTATTGTTATAATTTCTTGTCTAATCATAAGAACTTGATAAAAAGGTGCCATTTCAGAGGACTCTACCCAGTTATGTTTATCTGGTAGGAAGTGAATTGTGAAGGAAGACCCCTCATTTTAAGCAATATTTCAATGGGAAAAAAAACCCAACCCAATCTTTTCCATTTTCTGATTATTATTAATTTCTCTTTTTTAACTCTGACACTTTTATTTTAGAAAAACAAACCCAAAACCTCAGCCAGTTAAGATTAATTATTTTTATTTCTTGAAAGATCAGTTTCCAAACCAACCCTTATTTTGGCACCAGTCACTTTTAGTTTGTTTGCAACGTATGTCAGAAATAAAAACGTTTTCTTGGCAGTAAGAGAACTGTATGAAGAAAACCCATTGAAGCAATAAAACCCCTTCAAAACAGTTCCTCAGAATGCTGACACTTTGTCATCTCTGTTTATTTTTTCTGATCACTCCTGTTACAGAGAACAGAAATAAACAGCATTTTAGAGCAACGCCATAAATAGATCTGATGTTTAATATGCACCTCATTATAAGTGACACTGACATATTACATGGCAGTTGGAGCATTTGCTTCAACGTGGATTGATTTTTTGGTTTTGATTAAAAAACTGTGATAACTAAAGCTCTGGACATGGAATTTCATTTTTCAAAAACTTGCCTGATGGTAATGATGTCGATCCATGCCTGGTTCCTGGAGGTAACATCTTAGGAAAAAATATAGACTTCTCAACTAATGGCCCAATGAGCAGCAATTTTGCTTTCTGAAAAGCTGAATATTTGCTTTTGTACATCTGCGTTAGAAGCCCATTTTCACCTCTGAGTTATTATTGAGTATTATTTTGACACTCACTGGAAGTGAAAAAAGAAATTATTTTTCCTTATTGTATTAACAGTAACTTTTAGCCTAAATAGGAAAAATACATGTTTCTATTTTGTGAGCTTTTCATATTTAATATTTAATGACAGTTTTTTATTATTTTACTCTGTGGCTGTATTTTTGTCTGTACTTTCAGCCTAATGGGTTGTATTTTTTTTTGTTGCTCAATAAAATAGAAGCTGACATTTGGACTTTTTTCCTTCTGAATTCCAAGTATTTTAATTCGCGGTTGTCAGGCAGCAGAACACAGCTTCTATAATTGACTTTTGCTTTGTTGACCTAGTCTAGAAGAGTTTAACATGGTTCATTGCTGAACCTGTGTTGCAAATCGATAAGATGTTGTCACAATATTGAAATTTGGATTCATTATGCAACCTAGTGTGCTGGTGACCAGAGCAGTCTGACTTTTTCTACATTTTAGACATTCAGCATGAGCCTTTTTTCTTGTCTGTCTTAGCAATTTATAATTAAATGATAAGGTATGGAGCCCACAACTTAAAGGATGTGTAATCCAGGCATAGAAAAATTATTAGTTTAATGTACTCTGGAGGAAATTAAATGGGGCTCCTGACACTGCAGTGGAAGCTGTGGTGGTTGTTTGCTGTCCTAACAATCTTTGAATTGTTAAGAAAAGGAAACGTAGAGTCCTTGTAACTAACAATGGCCCCAGATCCTGTTGCTGCTGCTAATGTGAGTTTAGCAGATGGCATCCATGACAAATCTGGATCTTCAAGAACCCATAGGTTGAACCCTGGGACTTGCTCTGATGTCTCACTCAACTGAGAGAGTTTGAAAACCTGATAATTCCTTGTTTATGCTAGAGGAACCTGTACATGCTGATGTAAATGTTTATTTAAATATACTCTGAAGTGTCTTTGGGCTGTTGTTTCCCAGGAAACTGACACTGTCAGTTTATATAGTTTTTATACTATGTCCGTGAATATTTTCCTAAAAGCAGCTTTAAATGAGGAGTGTGTGTGGCAGATAATCTGTTGTTGATTGTGGTTCTGTAGTAAGTTCTGAGACAGAGGAATCCAGGAGGGAAGGTACCACTCCCAGGCTCCTGTTTACCCCTTTTGTAAAATCAGAAGCAAGGCAGTACCAGCTTTGAGAGGCAGCACATTCAGTGTGATAAAAGTGAGCATTGCCCAGTTCATGTCAGCCGCTGCCTGTCACTGTCTTCCAGCTGAGCAGTGTGATAAGGTTAAAACACATGGAGAATTTGTATAAATTACTGACAGAGAGATTCTTTGGCAGCCCAAATTGTATTTTAAGACCTCAGACAACTGGGAAGAACTTCAGGAAACCTGTCTACCATGGCCAGGCTGTGAGGATTTGTCACCATGCAGTGTCAGAGATGCCAGCCCATCTGAAGAGGGAGCACCTTTGCCAAGGGCCCAAGCTAAAGGAGCTCAGCTTTGAAAACTGTGGCCTGATCTTGGTTTTGGTCACTGAGCAACTTTCCATCACATTTGTGTGTTCCTCCTTGACTGAGCAGTCTGCTTTCCCACTCATATTTTGATAATTTACACTTCTGATCTATTGGGTTGGAGTGTGTAAATTTTATTTCTCCTTTTTTTTTTTATTTTTTTTATTTTTTAATTTTTTAAATTTTTTTTATTTTTATTTTTGCAGGGGAATAGAAAAGGTGGGCTGTGACTGTCTCTGCCTTCTGGCTGTGCTGCAGTGTTACCTGAGGCCTTGCTATAAGTTCTGAAGAGAAATAAATCATAGAATCAGAATCATAGACTCATGGAATGAGTTGGGTTGGAAGGGACCTTAAATATTGCCTTGTTCCAACCCCCTCCCATGGGCAGGGACACCTTCCCCTAGACCAGCTTGCTCAGAGCCCCATCCAGCCTGGCCTTGAACACTCCCAGGGATGGGGCATCCACAGCTTCTCTGGGCTCCCTGTGCCACTGCTTCACCCTCACAATATTTTTTCTAACATCTCTCCCTTTTAGAATGAGGACATAGAGCAGGTGACTCTGCAGTCACTTGAGTTTCACCAGCTGTAAGGGACTAATTGTACTAAAACACCACTCTGCTTTATTCCAAGCATTTTGTGGAAGATTTGGCAATGATAATAGTAAATACTTCTGTTCCTATTTGAAATGACAGCCTGGCACTTCGCATGTCAGTGCTCCGTTGTCTTCACAACCCGTAGCTCTCTCTGGTTCTTTTTGTTTCTCATGTACTCATTCTTCTTTATCAAAACAGAGAATTTAACAAGTTAATTTATTTTATGCTATTTTCATCACTTTAGGCTTCATTGATCTCAGCCTCTATGACCAAGTAAGGCTCTTGGAGAGCTGCTGGATGGAAGTTCTAATGATTGGTTTGATGTGGAGATCAATTGACCATCCCGGGAAACTGATATTTGCACCAGACCTTGTATTAGACAGGTAAGAGGAATAAATTTCTTGAGAGCACTTCATATTAGCGTGAATTGTAAGAGGGAGAGGATTAAACATGGAAGATGTTATTAATATTTCATCTAACAATATCATTTACCTGTGCTTGTAACTGTAATATCCTGAGGTTCCACGTCCTTACAGGAACTTAAGGAATGCTAAGGTTAAAAAGCATTGTTGAACTTGAAGATTCCTGAACTCCTGTGGCACTGAGTGTGACGTTTCTCTGCATTTTTCACATCTTTTGCTGGTTTTGTTCCCTTTGTTCATGTCTCTAGATACTGAAACTGTAGATACAGCAACAGAACACACTATATTGTCCATTTGTCCCTACGCCTCTCATTAAAAAGAAGATACAGTGTCAGGCAATATTTTAATTATTTTAAATAGGTTTCCTGCCTGTTTTTGTTCCTGCCACTACAGAAGGCTTTGTAGAGAGCTATAATAATGAACCTTGGAGCACTAGCCAGGAGGGATTTAAACACCCCCTAGCTTGCTGTTGGATACTAAGAATATTTTTTCAAGGTAGATAAGGGTGTTTTCAAGTTTAAGGATTATTTCTTCATAGCATCACACACCAGGAAAGAAGAATATGGATTAGTAAGGATGTTTTTCTACAGAAACTCAGAAGGATTTGACCTGAGCTTCACACTGGTAAAAAGTCAGGAAAGCAATTTGTTCTCTTGGGTGGTCTTTTAGCCTTTTCACCCTGGGAAAATTCAGATTTGCACCAGTTCTGTGGCTTGCAATCAATAATTATCGTTGTAGATACAGGTAGGCAAAACTGGCAAATAGGAGAAATAAATTTAATTTAAAAACAGAGGAAATAAGTACTTTTTGCTCATGTAAAATTCAATGCAAGGACTTGCTGTACTGTTCAGTGCAATGATCAGAAATTGCTGACAATGTACGATACATTTAATTGCTCAGGACTTAATAGGGTAAGAATGTTTGATGCATTTCTTCATTTCCTCAAGACATGGCAGAATGGGACCTCACAAGTGTCTGGGCATGCTGTAATTTTATTTAGGACATCCTTATATGAACCTGGTCTGTAACCGGATTGTTTTTATCTTAGTTGAACTTAGAGTCCTAGAGTGGTTTGGGTTGGAAGGGACGTTAAAGATCATCTCATTCCACCCTCCTGCCATGGGCAGGGACATCTTCCACCAGACCAGGCTGCCCAGAGCCCCATCCAGCCTGGCCTTGAACACTTCCAGGGATGGGGCAGCCACAGCTGCTCTGGGCAACCTGTTGCCAGGGTATTACAGTCAAGAATTTCTTCCTAATCTCTAATCTAAACCTGCTCTCTTTCCATTTCCTCTTGTCCTATCACCCTAAACCCTTGTCCAAAGTCCCTCTCCAGCTCTCTTGGAGCCCCTTTAGGCACTGGAAGGGGCTCTAAGGTCTCCCTGAAGCCTTCAGATACATTTCCTACATAATCTTTGCAAACAATACTTCTCTGGTACTTCTGTCCTTGTTTTGAATCTGGCAGCTACCTGTCCTCCAAAGCTCAAAAGTCTCCTTTGCTATGATAATAAAAACTAAAAATAAAAACACTCTTCTGCAGGGCCAACCTGCTGCCCCTGGGTGGTGTTACCTGCATGTGCCTGCCTGCAGCCTGAAGGCTCAGCACCTTTCTCTTGGGATCCAGTAAATTTCTTTAATTCTCCTGCACTGCTGTGCTTAAATCTGTCTCATCTTAAAAACATCACAGAGGAAAAAAAATCTCCTATTACAAATAGTGTAAGAAGTGTCCCTTTGAATACTGCGTTGTAGAGCTTAATCACTTTTTTAGTCCAGTACATGTAAAACAAAACTAACACAAAAAGTGGTACAGGAACTTCAGTGGTTTGAAATTTGCCACTGCTTAATTTTAAACAGATTGGAATTACTTATTCAGGGTGGTTTTTAGATCAGAAAATAGGACCATTTCTAATATCCAAAATGGAGAAAGTTGAATTCTGTAAACACTTGCAAATATAAAAATAACCAAACCACAAAACCACCAAAACCCCAAATACCTTTCAAAACCTACACAGAAAAATATGCTAGGGGGATAGGGACAAGAGTTGCTTTATTCTTTAAAAATGTCTCATTATTCCAAGCAACTTATTTCAGGAAGTCTTTCTTTTTCACCAAGTCCAGTGACCTCCATTAGGTACAAAAAAATGATGTTATTGGTTGTGGTAACTCTTTGTGAAACAAACCTGGAAAATTATTCAAGGTGGTAGTGTGCCCTGCACTACAGGATTTCAAACTGATTATCCAGAATTATACAGGCTGAGAGGATACAGAAATATGATCATACTTATAGTCAATCCTGCTTGCACTGTAAAGAGAAAATCAGCTTTTTATAAATGCTGACCTTTCATACCAGTGTAATTTTCAATTTAGATTTCATGATAGAAATTTCACCTTTTAAATTCTCCCAAAGATGAGATAGATAGGCCTTTTGCAGCCTCCTTCATGCTTTGACTTTTATCTGCCTGAGTCCATTCCTTAATTCTACTTTTCGGGTAACATTGTGAATGTGTTTCCATAGGGATGAGGGGAAATGCGTGGAGGGAATTTTGGAGATCTTTGATATGCTCCTGGCCATGACCTCGAGGTTCCGAGAGCTGAAACTGCAGCACAAGGAGTATCTGTGTGTCAAGGCAATGATCCTCCTCAATTCCAGTGAGTATGGGGTTGGCTCTAATACTCACCAAACTGTACCTTTTAGTTTGAGGGCGGCTGGGAAATCAGCCTCAAGAACCCCAAAATATCAAATGATAAAAAACTGTTGGAAGAGAATAATAGGAAAGGACTTCTGTCTGATAGATTGTAAAAATTTTTGCTCAAAAAAACTTCTAAACTGTATCATTTGCTGATTTAGGGCTATGTCCTGTTGTAAGAACTGCATGGAAGTCTGACAGCTTCTCACAAGGTCGGGCTCATGGCCTAGGCTGTAGATCCGTCCTTTGGAATGGGAACTTTTACTCCCATCTCTGTGGATCCTGGTCATGTGTGAAGTCACTGTACAGCTCTACAAACCTATTCTTAATTCTAGTAATACTAGTTACTCAACTGAGTGATGATTAATTGGGCTTAAATGTTCCTCTTTAACGGTAATGAGTTGGTTAGGAATGACTGAAAGTATTCAAGAGTTCTGCAAGATGAGTTTCAGGGCAGGAGCTTTGCTTTGCAGCCTCTTACACAAGGTCAGTGCTTGCTAGTTTAGGGCAGCCTGCACTAAAATGATTTTTTTCCCCAGAACATTTTGTAGTTAATGTTGACAAAAAAAAAAATCCAACAGCAAAATAACAGCTAAACTATTTTTATCTGCTGCTTTCAGCAAAAAGCTGCTGCATAATTCTCAGTCCAGTACTGAAGGGGAACAGTTCAGCTGCAACTCCACTTGTTTGGGTTGGAGTATTGATCTGCTGGAGGGTAGGAAGGCTCTGCAGAGGGATCCAGGCAGGCTGGATTGATGGGTCAAGACCAACAGCATGAGCTTCAACAGGACCAAGTGCTGGGTCCTGCAGTTTGGCCACAAAAACCTCCTGCAGTGACACGGGCTGGGGGAACAGTGGTTGGAAAGCCATGATGATGATGAGAGGAAATGAGATTTCATGATGATGATGAGAGGAAACGGCCTCAAGCTGCACCAGGGGTGGTTTAGATTGGATATTAGGAACAATTTCTTCACCAAAAGGGTGGTCAGGCACTAGAACAGGCTGCTCAGGGAAGTGGTGGAGTCACCATCCCTGGAGGGATTTAAAAGAGGTGGAGATGTGGCACTTGGGGACGTGGTTTAGTGATGGCCTTGGTAGTGCTGGGTCAAAGGTAGGGCTTGGTGATCTTTAAGATTTTTCTAACCTAGATGGTTCTATGATTCTGTGGATACGACTATTTCATCACACAACAAAAGCAGGGTTTTTTTCCCCCAAAGTATCCTTAACAAAAAAAACCCAGCCAAAAAACCCAACAAAACCCCACATTCATCAGCCGTATTTTCTTCAAAGTCCACACCTCAAAAGATCTCTCCTTTCACTTTCCCTGCTCTCTTTTCTTGTAAAAATTAAACATTTGCTCCTAATTTTCAAGATGTTCTAGAGCTCTGTCCTTCCACAGGTATCTCTGGACGGATAGTTGTGGTTTTTATTTCCTTGTCCCAGGTCTCTTCTGCTTTATCAATAATGTTATTGTGTGTTTCCACACCTTCCAGGTGATGGTTTCTTTTCTTCCTTGTCCATACCCCCAAACCTCTGCTTCTTTTTTTTGTTTTGCTGACTTTCAAGATTTCTTACTGCAGACATGTGCTGTTTTATGACACCCTTAGTGATCTGAAGGGAGACCATGACTGGCTGGGTCACTATGAGAAGTGTCACTGACATGTTCTCCTCTCTCCCTCAGATATACTCAGGGGAAAAGGGGTTTTTTCAACAAGAAGGGATTAGAAGAAGCGTAATGCTTTAGTTCATAACAAGGTACAGGGGGAAAAACCCCTGGAGAATGGAGAGCACATCAGTTCACCAGACTGAAAGGTCTATGTGCAACATGTTGTTTTGGGAGGATTTGGGAGAATTGCTCACTTTGCAAATGATGGGGCCATCAAATTCAAGCTTGATGTTGCACATGGAACATCATTTGTACACTCTTGAGTAGGTTGTCAGGCAATGTACTTTCTCTAATCATGTTTAAATATTACATTTTTAAAAATCCACAGCCATAGCTTTTTTTTTCTTCCTAATTAGCAGCAAATATTTATTTCTCTTCTCTGGTTAGGCATGTTCCCCTTGTCAGCAGAGGAACCTGAAAGCAACAGGAAACTGCACCACCTGCTCAACGTGGTCACAGAGGCCTTGGTGTGGGTGATTGCCAAGAGCGGGATCCCCTCACAGCAGCAGACCACTCGCCTGGCCAATTTGCTGATGCTCCTCTCTCACGTCAGACACGCCAGGTACGGTTTACAGAGTGTGGGTAACTCCTGTGTTATATCAGTGTTTGTTTATTATTGCAAAAAAAAGGTGTTTGGAGCTCCAGAGCGCTCCTGAGGGATTCCTGCTGCTGCTCTTCACCGCTGGCACTGTGAGGCTTTCCTTCCCAGCACAACAAAACAGGCAGTCAGCTCAAGTGCCTGCTGGCACTCAGTGATGCCGTGATATTAAAATGCTGTCTTAACCTTATTACATTAAATTATTCATTATGTATCTGCCTGAAATGTGTAACAATAACACAAATTGAGCCTTTCAAAAAACCACCCCACCCAGCCATCAAAACTCCTCTGTTCAAAATGAAAATCTGCTCCAAAACTGATCTGCAGTGTGGGCTTTGGTAGATCAAAGTGGATTTGGGGGGCCATGTTTTTCCTAGACCAAATTTGTAGTCCTTTATGTGGAGCCACAGGGTTTTTGCCAAATGACTCACGCTACAGCACTCTCAGGCTCCTGTTTTCCCAGTGGGAAGTGGCTCCTCTGCTCCCTGCCAGCTCTTGGACCTCCTTGAGCTGTTCATCTATGCAGCAGACAGAAACAGAGGGTCCTACAGACAGAGGCTTTAATTTTCAGTCTGTTTGTAATTTTGAATTATTACCCAGAGGCCACCTATTCACTAAGCTGTCTCATGGCTTGACTTTGGACTGTGTGTCAGGGGAAGATGTCCTGGGACCAGGCTGGAGCACACAAAGGAGAGCTGGGCATATCTATAGGGACACTGAAAAGGGGATGGCCACCTTTTCAATGAACTTCCTGGAGAGCAGAAGGCAGCAGCAGGGACCTGATAGCGCAGAAAGACACTTTGAACAGTCAGTTTGTGGACTGGGGGAGAATTTGAGACCTGGCCTTGCAGAAGCTCCAGCACCAGCCAGAGCTGAACCTGTCTCATGGCTCCGATCTCTGCCTTCACCTGGATTGTGCTCTGTGATGTGACTCCACAATACAGCTTCGCAGGAGCTGTTCTGGCATTCTGTGAAGAAACATCATGAATCTTTGGGAAATTTTATATTTTCTCATTAAGAAAAGATTTTCAGTCTGTTTTTATGCTGTGTCTTCCTCAGCCAAAGTCTGGAGACTGCTTGTTGTGTCCTGTCCTTTTAGGCTGCTTAGTGCTGGTCAGTCAATTAGACTTTGCTCTGGAAATAATTGATGCACTCAGTCTTGATTACCAAACAATGCAGGACTCTCGAGAGCTGGGTGTAGGAGACAGGCTGCAATTTCTTCTTGCCCATTAACATATTCATAACTCTTGAATTGTAACAGAACCTGGTTTATCTGGAAGCATTGTCCCCCTCCCAGCCCAACCCACCAGCTCAGCTGCATGCTGGCTGTCTGCTGGTGGTTGCACTGGGATAGGTTTGGTGTTGAACAAGCACCCTGAGAGCTCAACCCCAAACCCCTGCATCTGAAGTATAAATATGAGCAACTGCAATGGCAATAGTGATTTTTAGTGCCAACCATGGTACAGAACCAAGTGTTCAAGCTAATGTGTCATTGGACCTTACAGCATAACAGAAATAATACTTTTAAAGCCTGCAGCCACCCGCAAGATCCACTCACTGGACATGCAGAGAGTAAACAAAGTGCTTGAAATTAGCTGGGTAATTAAGTCTTCCTACCCAGCCAGGTAGGAGAGGAAGGTAATCATTAGTAAACTGCATGTAGTAAATCCCCCTTCATAAAGTATAAAGCTTCAGTGTGGGGCCTCCCACCTTTACAGCATCCATGAGGTTTTCCCTTTCATTTCAATAGGGTCAGTATATCTGAATTATTTCCCGAAGTCAGTTTGTGTGGTGTAAAATGAAACTTGCTTCTCTAAGTGGTAGAACACTCATCCCTGAAGTATTGGGGTGTTTTCACTGTTGATAGTGGTAAGTGATCTCAGGGACCACAGCAGCTAAATCCTCTTAAATCCAAATTTTAAAAAGGGAGTAGTTTGAAACCATGAGCGTGCTTTTCTTCTCTGCACTGTTGGAACCAGATCGCTGAGTTATTTTCTGTTCTCCTGCCCAGCAACAAGGGAATGGAGCATCTCCTGAGCATGAAATGTAAGAACGTGGTCCCAGTGTATGACTTGCTGCTGGAGATGCTGAATGCTCACACTCTCCGAGGGCAGAGGAAGTCCCCGGCCACACACCCCGAGTTTGGCCCGCTGGAGCAAACGGAGCCTGGAGACAGCCTGAGGAATGGGCCACCCCAGTAACTGTGTCGAGACCTGGAAATGTGAGGCTTTTTCAAAGCTGTGGAAGAAAACAGCTGCTGTGATGGGGCTGCAGAAGTGTGACCTGGTGTGAGTCCCCATCTCTTCTTGATTTACCTGTCAGTGTCTCGGGAGAGGCCGCGGGGCGCTCACCTCTGTCTGTGTTTCTGACGTTGTAACAGCTGCACTGCTATAGTGCCTTTTCTGAGACTCTGCAAAAGCACCTTATGAAATCAAGCCTCAGAACAGCACTGTGGGACAGGGGATTGCTGCCTCTCCTTCTCAGGGGCAGAACTGAGAGGGAGAGGTAAAGGGGCAGGTTTGAGATGGTAGAAGAAGCCTGTGCCAGAGCTTGGAGAGAGCAGCTTGGTCTCTGTCTCCCTGAGCAAAACTTTTAAGCACTGACTGGACAATGACCTTTTTCAGCAGGGGATGGTGTGAAATGTAGAACAGCATCATTTGGGACAGAAGTTTACCTCTGTGTGCTGGTCCCTGGGGAATGCCTGCTCTGCAGCTGATCTATAAAGTGCCGAGATACAGACAGTGTGAAGGAGCTCATTCTCAAATATGCAATGGCTGCAAGAGCCTTCATTTGAAGGTCATTTGAAATAGCTTCTAGGGTCGGTTCAGAGCCTCTGCAGAAAGTTTAAACTGAGCTTAAGTTTGCATTTTGTGAGCCTGTTCTTAACACTCACATTATTATCTGCTTATAATTCTTCAGTGCTTTAAACAACGACCAAACCGTCTGGGTATTTCAGTCAATGCTGACCTTTGAAATGTGTTTTGTCTGTGAGATTAACATGTTGTTTTATATATTTATTAATGATGTTAAATCTATTCTAATAATTAAGTACAAGAGGTTGCTCTGTGAATATTACCTGTTTGTATTTGTATATGATCTGCTGATCAGGCCTTGTGAAACCAGCTAGAAAAATAATCTTCCCACCCCTTTGACTGGTGTGTGGAATTACGTCCTGCCCACCCGAAACCTCTTGCAGGGGGTGAGGCCCTGGATGGGAACGTGGATGGGGATCTGTTTTTGTCTGCTGCCCTGAGGTTTGCTGCTTGCTTGCTCTCAGCATGCATGGCACCTTGTGCTGTGGTCTTCATATCTTTATAGGAGCCCTCAAAGAGCGAGGATGGGGATAATGGTAAATGTAAAGATAATGCAAAGATGGGGATAATGGTAAATGTAAAGATAATGTCAAGATGGGGATAATGTAAAGCACTACTTTGCTTTACAAGTGTGATGACATGTTTAAATTACACTGAAGATGTAGTGTTCCTTTTTGTGCTGATTTCTGCATGTGTTTAAGCTGCACTGAGTAAAAAAACCTGATTAAATGGCCTGGCTGATGACCCCAGAGATCAGCAGGGTGGCATCATTCATTTTGGTAACTGTCTCTTTACATGAAAACATTTAAATACAGCACATGCATGTTCTGGGCATTATGGTAAAATAAATTGGGATCACACCAAAAGTCTATTTTGAGCCAATAAGTCTTTTGCATTAGGGACTTTGATTAGTATGCCATTTGCATATTTTGAATATTAGCCAAACCATTAATCTTGGTGGTTTTTTAAAGCCAAGGACAGTATTTTTTATAGGAGGTGCATAAAGAGTTTTCAGTGAGTTACACAAATCTCTTGTCTGTTTTGATCTTGTACTATACCAGATGCTGCTGCTGATCTAAATTTTTACTCTCTGCCTTTCTATTGTTTTTAAGAAACTGTAATATAGCAGTATCCTTCTAAAGAAGTGTAATATTTACAATGAAAGAAAGGAAAAAAGTGTGAGTATCGTCTGGAATTTATTGGTACTTTAATTTTGAGAAATGTTTTGCTGTGAAACAAACCTGTCTCAGTATTTCTTGGGCTTGATAGTGTTCTGGCCTCATTGCCTGTTGTATTGTTCTAACCCTGATTTTCCTTATCCTGTGTGATCTTTTGGTTTAATACAGTTTTTCCAAGAAATGTTTAAGTGATTTGTTTGTTTTGCTTTAAAAGTGCTGAATTTATGTGCAATCTTGGAACAAGCCTTTTGACAAGAAAATGCGAAAGACTGGGTATAAATAATGAAATTACCTTCTAAATGGATATTTGCTGTGGATTGACTGTAAAAGGGTGATGCTGCAGTTTTGTGCCACGTGGTGTTATTCATATATGTTGTTATTAGCACAGTGCAAATAGGAAAACTATGTGATTTTAACCTACTTTTTGTGTTGTTGAACATAATTTTATTAAAGGTTATTAACTGTGTTTTAAAATGGGTGAAAGTCAACAGCTGTGGAGTGTGGATTAATGTAACTGTGTTCATATTGGGGTGAGGGGAAGATGCACATCTCCAGCAGCACAGGGAGGTGCGGGGCAGGGACTGAACGAGGGTGCCTGGGACTCTTAGGAGAGATGTGGGGTCTGTCTTGGGTCTGGATCCCCCAGACTCTCTCAGATGCTGATCCCTGTCCCTGCCAGCCCTGAGCAGAGCTGCCACTCTGTGCTTCCATTTGGATACCAGGGGCTTTTCCAGTCTATGTGAACGAGTGGAGTCCTCAGGACCTGCAGGGGCTCTGAGCAGGGGCTCTTTTATCACTTTCCTTCACTTCTTGGCTGTGACAGCTTCTGCTGGGACCTGGCACAGCTGCTGCTGCCACTCGGAGGAATCGTGCTGCAGTCCTGGGATGTTCACAGAGGGGAGCAAACCTGGCTCAGGTGAGAGGGACAGTTGCCATGGGACAAAAAAAAAGAGGAAATTAAAAAAGAAGGAAGGCCAAACTTCTAACAGCACACGTAAGGAGGACATGCTGAGCTTTCTGTCTCAAGTCTGGAACTGGAGCCAGATGGTAAAACAACCTTGGCTGTTTTTCTTTTTTTTCCTCTCTTTTTTAAAAGAAGCATGATTTCAGACAGGTGAAATGCTTTGTCTCCAGGAATGTGAGACCTTTTCTACACCTCTGTCTTCCTTCAAATTACCCATTTTTAGTGCTGTCATGATTCTAGTCAGAGAGGAGAGTGTGGGGGGAAGATATGTAGATGAGTTGAAACATTCTCCCTTGAGACAGAGCCCAGCAGGGTAAGTGCTCCTATAAAACAGCAAACTAAGAAAGGTAGCACTTGAAGATTTTTTTAATAAATAATGCGTATTTCTATAGTTGCATTATGCTAATTCCTTGTTGACTGAATGAGAGATCTATACAGGGATCATCGTGGTGAAAGGAATCCTTTTAAGTGCTGGAATTTTTTATTTTACTCTTGCTGACCTGGGGAGTATGAAAGATACTTGTTGTATTTGCATCATTACAGTGGTTTAGCAGAGCCTAAAAATGCAGTGAGCCCCAGAAAGCTGCCTGTTGATCCTATTCGAGCTGTCACCAGCGATCATCCTCTTCTGAGGTAAGAATTTCTGTCTTGTTTGGGCTTTTATCATAGAATCACAGCATGGTTTGGGGTGGAAGGGACCTTAAAGATCAACTCCCCTGCCATGGGCAGGGGACACCTTCCACCAGCCCAGGCTGCTCAGAGCTCCATCCAACCTGGCCCTGAACATATCTAGGAAAAAGCATCCACAACTTCTTTGGGTGACCTGTCTCAGTGTCTCAGCACCCTCACAATGTCCTGTCACTCCGTGCCCTTGTCAGAAGTCCCCTCCAGCTCTGTTGTAGCCCCTTCAGGTACTGGAAGCTGCTCTAAGTCTCCCTGCAGAGCTCCCCTCCCCGCAAAGATTTCTACAGAGCCTGGCCAGGTGTCTCCACCCCACCTTAGGAGGTGCTGGCTGCAGACAGTGGGTGTGGGGACTCAGCGTGGAATAGTTTTGGAAATGCCAACCCCGTTCCAGCCAGGGAGCAGCAGCTGCATTTTACCCAATCATTTCTGTACTGTTGGGATGTGAACACAACTTCCTAGTTTCCTCTAAGTTTACCCCAGGCCATCTTTTCACACTTCCACCCAGTGGGAGCTGGAAGCCATGGAAACACCTTTGCTATCATCACCATCCATCTCGGAAGAAATGGTTTGACATTACTTAGGTCCTGTGAGGCAATGAGTCAGCAAAGCAGTTAAGATGTGGTTATCTGTTGTGCTGACCCAGTGCCTAAACCAATTCTAGAGAATGTTGCAAATGGGAGCATGAAAAGCAAGTGCATTGCTAAAATATGGAACGTAAGCATTATTTACATCAAACTTTCACAGTATTTTACTACTGAAGTGTGGTGTGTTAAATGGCAAACTTTCATAGCTAAGACTTCGTTTTATTTATGGTATGTGTATTATTTAACTCCATCTTCACATTTAAGTCACCTACGCTCCTCAGGCATTGTTGAGTATCAGCAATTTCTATTTAAGAACACGAAGAAAATGAGATTGCTCTGCTATAAAATTGCCAATATCTGCTGTTACTGCCTCGACAGCCAAAACCTCCTTTACTCATCAGTGTCACATAGGAGCTGGAATAGCCATTACCAGTGCTTACTGCACATCTCCTACGCCCGTTTTCCACAAAATTGTCTGAGTCCTGTCATTTCAGTTTCAACATTTCACTCTCTCTGCGAGTTTGTAATGGAAATGGGTTCCCAGCTGAAAGTGGTGCCTTTTAAAGCACTTTATGTGTGTTACGTTAACGTGAAAACAACCCCACAACACCCCAGCCCCTTCCTTTTCCCCACCTGCCTTCAGTTCTGTCGACTGATGGGATTTGTCTGGTGCTCTGTTTCATTCAGCTGTGGGTTGGTGCAGCTGACTAAACAAGCATCAGGAAATGTAAATACATGGCTTTTTGTTCATTTCTCTCCTGTAGCTGAGCTCAGCAGGTCTCATGAGCATGAAATGTGTGTGTTCAGTGTCTGAGGGACACCTTCCACCAGAGACCAGGTTGCTCCAAGTCCCATCCAAACCCACCCTGGAACACTCCCAGGAAAGGGGCAGCCACAGCTTCTCTGGACAATCTAATCCAGCACCTCACCACCATCACAGCAAGGAATTTCTTCTGAACATCTGATCTGAACCTGCCCTTTGTCAGTTTGGAGCCAGCACACTTTGTCTTACACCTACACCCCCTTGTAAAAAGCCCAGCTCCAGCTCTCTGGTAGGTCCCCCTTAGGTACCCAAAGTTGCTTTTAGGTCACCCTGGAGCCTTCTCATTGCTGTTGACTATGCTGGAGAGAAGGTAGGTATAGCTGAAAACAGAGGCTTCATCTCCCTGCCAAAAAATAAGACTTCAACTCAAACCTAGTTTTGGCTTGGTTTGATTCCCACAACACATGTGCCCAGGCTGTGCTTGCTCTCACTACTGCATCTGCCCTCTCTTTTCAAGTATTTTTTTTCCTTCCTTGGCCACTAACACCCTGGTCCTGAGCGAGATGATGACACAAAGAAATTGGTGGGGCTATAAAATTACTTGTTTAAAGCAGTATTCAGTGTCAGCCTACAGTGCACTGATTATAATCAGCTGGAAATAAAACTATTTAAAATAGGTTTGGAAGAAAAAGGATTTAAGCTATTTCCCAGACTTTTTTTTTTTTGTGACATTTTGAGATAATTTCTTGAAAGCTCTTCTTTTTATATATTACATCAGCTCAACAATTTGATATAACTGTTCATAATGAAAGGAAATTATAGGCTATGAAATTTTCCTTAGACCTTTTAACACTGTTCAATTTTTTTGCCCCTGCACAGGTTCTTTAATGGAAGGAGAACAGAATATCACGTCAGTAACTGACTATTACTTCTTGGCAGAAAGGTCTGCATGGGCACTTGTGACAACCTGGCAATGAAATAATGGTTAGAGTTGGCTCACTTCTACAGTGTAAGAAACTTAAATGAGCTCCATCTTAAAGTAATTGCTTTGAAAATATCAAATCATGATGGCAGAGGGAGAGAGGACAGTGTGTGAAGTGAGGGGTGAGGGGGATCCATCTCTGGATACAACACCAGTGTGAGAGCTGTTGGTGCTGGAGCACAACTCTGGCACCTCAGCACAGCTTGAGTTTAGTTTAACATCCTGGAAATAAACCCCAGTGGGTTTGCCACCATGGCTGGGAAAAGGCTGGTGGTTTGGCCATTCTCTGAACATCAGGACAAAGCAGTTTGCTTTGTAAATCCCCCTGCCAGAAGATGGGGAATCAGCAACCACCAGCCATGACGAGTGTAAAGGGTGGGAGAACTCTCACAGGCTCATCAGAGACCTTTTCCATGGGTAAGCATGACAAAAAGTGGCTAATTCCTGGGTGATTTTCACTGCAACACAAAAAGCCCTTTCTACTGCACTGAGCTCTCCTCCACATGCATTTCCCCACTCCAGCACTCCCACTCCAGAAAGTCAGTTCCAGGGTGGGAAATAGTTCAGCTTTTCAAACCAGTAACAAACATTGATAGGTCCAACTTTGTATTCCTCCTCCAGGAAATGACTGACAGCTGCGAAGGACAGGATCTGTGCCATGGAACACAGGTCCCACTGATGGATTTGTGATCTCTTGCTCTGACAAGCAAGGGAATGGCTGTCCTCTTCCAGCACCACTACCTTAGCAGGCAAAGAAGTTGACTCCTCCAGGAGTGGAAGGGGCAGCACTGCTGGAACATCAAGCTGGTTCCCCCCCACTAGACACACCCACAGTCCTGCAGACATTGGCAAAATTTTAATGAGAGTACTCAAACTGTACAACCGAGGGGCAGTGGCCATGCTGGCTGTACACAGTTTCTCCAGCCACTGCCCACACGCCAGTTTCATTTTAGAAACAAAGCTTATAAAAAATGCACAATTCTCTCCCAAGGTACTGTACACTATTCAGCAGGTTAAAAACGGAAAAAAAATCTTTCATTAAAAAAGTCATTGCACTATTTGTATACATCAGGGATAGTCTACATAATCATGTTCATCTAGAAAATATGTGCATTATAAACCATTTCCATGCAATGCAGCAATTCCTTATTTCAAAAGTGGTATAAAAAGACAACACAGCAGTCCTAACCACTAGAACACTTTATGTCAAACAAAACAAATGTGCATCATGATATTGAACGTGTTAGATGAATAAAATAAAAAAGATTCAAATATATGTCATTTTTTTTGTTTCCACCAAGTGACTACAGTACCAAAAGATACAAGTAATGTGACGTGTGTGCAGAAATCATGTTTAATGAAGTCCCTCTTCACCTGCTTGTCATGCTAATCCAAGACAGACTATGTTTAAGATTACTGTGATGTCGTTTCTGCATCTAAGAACTCAGTATCCAAACACCTTGCAAGCTCAAGAGCACTGCCCCTATAAAATAGTGTATCTATTGCATCAAAGTATAAAGTGTGTTGCTTACAGTTTTAAAAAAAAATCTATAGAAAAGGTTTTGTCTTCCGTACAAAAACGCTGAAATTTTGTCAAGATATACATTTTGAGATGTGAAATTCGCTGCTTGATTGATGCTAGAGCAGCACGGGAGAAAAAAAGCACCACCCAAGAGTGTTCTGGTGTGACTGCAGGGGGTCCTAGGTCGGGGGCGGCCCGTTGGTGTAGCGCAGCATGGGGTAGAAGGAGCGGGCGAAGTTGTTGGCCTGGGTGCAGCTGTAGTCGTCCTCAGAGGAGGGGATCATGCAGGCCAGGAGCAGGAGCAGCAGGAAGAACAACTGGAGAGGCAAAGCTGCTCGTAGCACACGGTAGAAGAAAGAGGGAGAGCGAGGGGTTGCCTGCACAGGTTGTGGATGGCTTTCGCTCCTGAAAGGAGAAACAAAGAACAGCAACCTCAGGGTTTGAGTTAAACAAGTTGTTTTTACCCAATTTTCAGATGCAAACTTAACTTTTCCCAGGAGGCAAACAGACCATTCCAAATAGGAGTTGAAGCACAAAGGAAAAACATAATTTACACTGATGAGGTTCTTCTCTACCCTTTGAACAGCCCCCAGTGGACTGGGGATTAAGTTCTCCCTTTGTCCTTCATTGTCTGTTTGGACTAAGTGGCTCTCAGTGGCAAGTTTCTTTTTCCAAGCGTGCTGGTGGAATTAAAGGAAGACTTAAACCTATAATATCCCCCATTTGGCACAAAAAATATTTTCTCAAGAGTAAAGACAGGCCAGGGTTGCACATCACTGCAGAGGTCCTGGAGCAGGACTGCTGAAGGAAACCATTTCCTAAGGAGCAGCCCAGAGCTGGTGGGCGGAGGGGACACTACAGGTAGGCAGGAATCACCTCCACCCATGTGTCAGCCTACAAGGAACAGAGCCCAGGTTTCTGCTGGCACTCAGCTCATCTCTGCCATAGTCACTATTTTGCAAGGGATCAAGCAAATATAAAATATTACCTGGTGCTGCTGCCATTTCTGCCATCAGCAGTTCTCCTGAGTGCCATCTGTTGAGAGAAATAGCTTTTAGTATCCAGGTTTCAGAAACTACAAGGAATTTATCTTTCTCAGAAAAGATAGCTGTAGACTTTAAGGTCTGATTGTAAATTCTGTAATAAGGTACATGGACCTAAAAGGTAAAATGATTACATCTGAGGAACTTCCACACTAAACATGTCAAAATACACTATATGCTGATAGCAAAATATTAGAAAGAAATACTTGCCTTCTTCACAGCAGGGCTGGATTTCTCTTCTTCTGTATTATAGACTCCTGAGTCCAAGTCATCTGGAACTAGTAGGAATGTTTTGGTATCCTAAAAGATAACACCACCTTCCTTTATAAAATGCACATTCAAAACTGACAACAAATGAAGTGCGAAGAACCACCCTTCCCTGCCTCTGTAGGTGCACGGCCCACTGCCCCTTTATGTGGGCATGACCAGTTCCCCAGAACAAAGGAATGTTTTACAGTGCCCAGCCTGAAGGAATTACAACGTGGAATGGGTGCACACAGGTATTAACTTGAAAATCTCTCTATCTGACAGGCCTCAGGATAAGCAACCCATTGCTATGAACCACAGCTCCTCTGTGTCCATTACACACTCCTAGTCTGATACTTGGGCTGGATCACACAAATTCAGGTTGGAAGGACTTCAGGAAGTTCATCTAGTCCAACCTCCTGCTCAAAGCAAGGCCAGCTATGAGACCCGACCAAAAGCCTTTCTCAGAGCTTCATCCTCTCTGCTCTTCAAACCGCTCAAGGAGAGAGGCAGGCAACACAACCTCTCTGTTACAATACTGCACTAGCATTGAGATGCTGAAGTCTTTCCTACAGCCAGAACTAACTGGTTTTTTTCAGTTTATGAAGGTGGAAGTACTTAAGCTTTAAGGCAGTTTTTTTATAAATGCCTTCACTCTTAGTATGTCATTTCTTTTCAGTAAGGAAGACCCCCAAACAAGTATTTAAATTCTGACTCACCAGATTCCCTTGTATTGTTTTTAAGTCATGAGAGACTTGTTCAATCAGCTGTTTCAGTTTCGTTCCAATTACATGGACCTTCTCCTCCTCTTCAATGTAATCACCATCTGATTTCAGCAGCAGGTAAGAGGTGAGCTCTTGGAGGGAGTTTACATTAAGCTGTTGCTCCAGCAGCTCTTTCTCCAGTTGCTGAGAAAAAACAAACAAAAATCAGCACAACAGACCGTAACCCTCAACTTTACAGATGTTCTCCCAAAAGGAGGAACTCTGGAAGGCTTTAAAGAACAGCACACCCTGCCTGAGAATCCACAAGGCACAGGAATGGTTATTACAGCTACACAGGAAATTAAATTCTCTAGAGGAGACTGGTTGTACCTGCTTGAGCTAACACTTAAAAATAGTTCTTGCAGCAGGTAATTCATATAGAGAAGACATTAAGTTTTGGAAATTGGAAGTCTTACTCCAGCATTAAGACTGCTCATAATCAACTTAATTATGATGTGTAATTATGGAATAAGTGTCTCATATAGGCAATATCTTAGTCCATTTCAAAGTGTACCTGAGTACAGCAGGTCTGAGGACAGGCTGCAGACACTGTGAGACACAAACATCCTGCTCTTCATTGTGTGGTGAGAGCTGGGGTGCTGCAGTTAAGACTACACTCACCATTAGCTCCTTTTGGCATTCCAGTGTTGTATTGAGATCAGCATTGGGATCTGTGATTTGTGCTTCATTCCTCCGGCTTTCAGCACTTGCTAACCACAGGATTAGTTTTTGGCTCTGGTCGTGGAAATCCTAGAAAAACAAAAGATTGGCACATAAGAGAAAAAACACCTTTGCAGTGCCTTCACCTACAAACAAAATGCCCAGCCCAGATTAGACAGAGCCACCACAAATTCACCATTAGTGAGGGTAGAGAAACCTTGTTAAACTGTTCCACCTATGTAGTAAAAGGGCATTGTCCACTTGAAAGGTATTTTTACCAAACCCTTCCAATCCATCAGAGGCAACTTTATAAGGAAACAAAATATCTTAGGTTGGATGTGCATGATTTACCCATCCGCCCTATCCCCTCATCTACCCCTCAGCAGCATCCCAAAGGGTTTTCCCTTACAGCTGGCATGTGACATGTACCTGGCAGTGCAGTAAGGCTTGCTGTAAACCCTTCCTCCAGCTGTCCAGTGCACGAGTTGCTTTCTCCCAGTGCAAGTTCACCTTGCGAAGCCTGTTCTGCAGCTCCTTGAACTCAGTGCTGTCGGCTTTCTGGAATTCTTTGCTGCTCAGGTTAGCAGAAAGCAACACTGCTTTGTAGTTGTCAAATGCTTTAAGCATGTCCTGGTAGAAAAAGAGTATTTGGAGCTTTTATGAATGATGAAAGATATGTTTATTTACAATAAAACCACGCACTCAGAAGTATCACAGGTATTGGGGAAGGATATTTGAACCTGGTGGCTTTTCAATACTGCTAAGAAACATACTAAGGTAGGTTTATGTTTGGTTTTTTTAAAAGTCAAAACCTTCACTTTGAAGAAAATAAGTGTGACTGGACTTGTGCTTCTCCCTAAGTCACAGGCATTATGACTTAATCCACATCTGCCTTTTAATTCCTCTGAGCTGCCTCTTTCCCTGACATTTGGACAAATACTTCCATAGATCATCACATGGTATTTTCTCTTCATTGATAAAGGTTTTGCCACCCCAGAATCCTACAATAATGCTGACAGGGACATCTGGAGGTCTGTACTCCATTCTCTTGTTTGAAATAGGACCAACTTCAAACTCTGAGCAGGATGCTTAGGGCCTCATCCACACAAATTTTCAGTATCTCACAGGATGGAGATTCCCCATCCCCTCTGGGCCCCTGGTCCCACACCAAACCACCCCATTGTGAGAAATTTTTTTTTCCTCTCTGGTCTGAGTTTCTGTCAGCCCATTTCTCTGCTTTGTCAAGGCCCAAAGGCAGTCCTGCCTGCTTTCCTCTTCTCCCTTTGCAGGGGGAATAAAATGGAATTTGCAAAGTCATGGCCATATTATCTAACCACATTTATGTTAAGGCTGAGCCTGTATTTCTGAAGGTTTTTTTAAAAAAAGAATGCCAAACAGTACTTTCCTTGTACCCTCCAGTTTACAGTTTGAACCAAGGGTACTCAGTCTTTTCCAAGTTGCTCTTGCAGTAGGAAACTAAGAGCTGCAGGATGAATCCCACAAGCCACACAGCCCAGATCGCTTTTCTCAGCAGCCTTTCTATCCAAGAGTGTCAGTCTTTATACTCTCAAGATCTGAGTCCCAGTTGTTGAAAACTGCTGGTCTAAATTACTTTTCACCCATCAAAGAATCCTGTCCCCTCCTCCAAGCAATGAAGTTTATTTTAGTATCAGACAAAGCAGAGTTCACCACAGACTTCTGAATGCCAGTAAGGCAGACTGCAGGCAGACTGGCTTTATCCTTATGCCAGGCAATTGGGATGTCTTGACACCTCATGAAATTCACTTCTTAGAGCACACTGGCTCTTTTAACACCCCTATAAAGCCAAACTGTCTGAAGAGGGGATTTAGAGCCAGCTGGACTCCTCTTAAGCAGATACAGAAGAGAGAGGTGAAGCTCTGCTCCTTGAGGAAGGCAGACACCCAGCTCCAGGCTAAAGGGAAACACCTCCCTCCACTTGGGAGGCACCACCAAACCTTTCCTGGGGCTTGGTGCCTAATCCAGACTGGCTGGAGGAGTCAGAGTCGATCTTACTGGAGGGCAGTCATTGTCCCTGGTCTAATAACTACTCCAGGATGTGTAGGCTTAACCCTACTCTCAGCATGCCTAAGCTCTGTCCTGCAGTGTCCTGTCTGTGAGCATCACCCCAGGGGTGACACCAGACTGACCAGCAGCCTCAGAGTGACTCCATACAGGGCAGCTGGTGAGGGGTGAGCACACAGGGATTTTGCACTTCCACAGATTTTAGGAACACTTGCTCTCTCAGACTTCAACCTGAGGCATTTCATTAACTGAATCCCAGGGCCCCAGCTCTTACATGTGCCCTGGTAACCTGATGGCTCAACCTGCAGAAACCACAGCTTTAGAGCAGATCTGTGTCAGTCTCCTGCTGGAATTACACCCTGTCCTTAATTCAATTAAAAAAAATCAGCCTAGACTTTGCAGCCTGTTAACCTGGCTAATTTTCAATCTGTTTCTGGTTTGCATAGAGGGGAATGGCACAGAACAAGGAAAAGATGTTGTTATCACTATGCAAGAAAACAGAAAGGGAGAGGTGGAGAGGTTTATACTTCTGCCTGCCAATCTCTGTATAGGAAGACAGAAGCACCTTGCCTAAGACCCTCTTCAGTCCTC
The DNA here is from genome assembly GCA_013400735.1 of Pomatostomus ruficeps. Lineage (NCBI taxonomy): Eukaryota > Metazoa > Chordata > Aves > Passeriformes > Timaliidae > Pomatostomus > Pomatostomus ruficeps. The sequence goes on from VYZT01035230.1 coordinate 161,840, forward strand.
TTAGCTGAGAGCAATCCAGCTCCCCTGTGGCACAGGAACATTGCTATTGGCATCTGTGCTGCCAACTGATCCCAGGAGAACACACTGATAAAAAACATCAGCATCTTGAAATCCCTCTTCTCAGTATGCCGTAACTTACTTTCAATTTCTTGACCTTTTGTTCCAATGCCTGCATGTTGGTTGGAAGCTTCACTTTTTGCAGCTCTTCCAGCTCTTGCTCAGTTTTATCAAGCCAAGCAGAGATGTCGCTGAGGTCTGAGTCCAGCTGCTGCCACTGCTGCAATTTTTGTTTCATCCTAAGTTTATTTCTGAGGTCTTGAGCTTGGATGAGCTCCCACCTATCAATAACGCCTGCAAATCATAGAAAAATAAACAATTAAATCTTCAGTAAAGGAAGGAGTGTGTAAAACAGATGCAAGAAGTTTTGCAAGTATATTATTCTCCATTCTACTTGAGACCAAATAATTGCTGTAATGTATTACTGCTATTCAGCCACATTTTTTCTTGAGATTCTGCAGTCTCTAAATTTCATACTACTGGTCAAGTTATCCACATAGCAGTGCTACACAGAATTTTAATCACATTAATTTGAGATGTTTTAATTCACTTGGAAGAGCAGACCAAATCTAAGGATTCAGTGAGCCCAGCTGTGATTTGGTGAACACCAAAATTCATCACAGGACAAATATGGTCGAGCAGTTAGGACTTGGGTTTGTGTTTTATGTCTCCATGGAGCTGCCAGAGGGAGTCCAGAGGAAGCCATAAAGATGATGAGGGGGCTGGAGCACCTCTCCTGTAAACACAGGCTGAGAGAGTTGGGGCTGTTCAGCCTGGAGAAGTGAAGGATCAGGGAAGACCTTAGAGCAACTTCTAGTGCCTATAGGGGCTCCAAGAGAGCTGAAGAGGGACTTTCGACAAGGGCATGGAGTGATAGGACAAGGGATAATGGCTTTAAACTGACAGAGGGCAGGCTTAGATTGGATATTGGGAGGAAATTCCTTACTGTGAGGGTGGGGAGGCCCTGGCACAGGTTGTCCAGAGAAGCTGTGGCTGCCCCATCCCTGGGAGTGTTCCAGGCCAGGTTGGATGGGGCTCTGAGCAACCTGGTCTGGTGGAAGGTGTCCCTGCCCATGGCAGGGGGGTTAGGTCTAGATAACTTTAAGGTCTCTTCCAACCCAAACCATTCTAATGACTCTATGTTTCACCAGTTCAGTGCTAAAGGACATGGAGATGTCACCTGTGTGATCATTAACACTTTCTGACAGCACATCTAAACCATTCTCAGGCTTTTCCTCTTCCTGCCAGGTATGGGACACAATCCTGCACTGTTTGTGAGACCAGAGACACAAACTAAGTAAGCTGGTGCATGCAGCTGCAGCCTTCTCTTGATCACATGATTTGCTTTTGTCGTTGCAGTACAATGTGTTGTTACAGTCTCAAGCACCTGAAACCAGGAATGAGGTCCTAAAAGGTCAAGGGAATCAGCTTGCTGGTCTGTCTGGATGAAAAGACCACTGTAAGGACACTGAAGTACAGAATACATTACCAGCTTTGACAAAACATTTCTGCAAATGGGAGCTGTAGCATCTTGTTATATGGAGTGCCAATAACTCCATATAGCAATCTTATTTTACACAGAGACTTTGGTTTGAAAGCTGATTAAAAATCTCTGAAGTGTTCAGTATCACACAAAAGTGAAATTGTTCCCATTTACTACAAGCAGCAAAGAGACAGAAGTATATTATGAAAGAAAAATCTCAATTCTGGCAGAAAATGTGAAAGCTTTGAACAGCACACATGGGTTGGACAGAACCAGTTGAGAAGGCTGCTCAGCGAGACTTGGCAAAATACACTAATATTTTTTTTGGTTCCCAAATGTGCTGCCTTTGTGCCATCTCTGCTTTGTCCCCCCAGAGTCACAAGACAAACACCACAGCCCCAAAGCCACTCCTAATGCCGTGTACCTGACTGCTTCTCTGCTGCTGCTATATTCACAAGTTCTTGGTCATCTTGGGGCTCCTCATCACTCATGCTGGCAGATGGAATCTTCTCCTTGCTGCTGCTGCTTGAAGAGCTGAGCTGCTTCACCTGGAATGACATTTTGGTGGGTGAGCCCTGCAGGTTAACAGGATGTCAAAGGTCCAACCTCATCTGTGTTACTTTGGGGTGGCTGGGCTGCTGCTGGGCTCTTGCACATCAGATTTAGCACTGGGCTTCTGCAGCTTTCCTCACAGTTTACACTGGCTCTCTGTGCCTCTCCAGTAAACAAACACACACCATGGTGATGCCAATTGCTACAAGAGTGGACATGGCAAATTAATTGCTTCTGCAATACATGTACCAGACAATGTACGTTTCCTGATGCTTTTTGTTGGATTGTGGGTCTCGGCAATACTGACTCTAAGGCTCTGACACTGGATTAATGACGGCAAAAGCAGCCAGATACCAGTACCACCCTGTCTGGAAGAGTGCTGACAATGGGTCCAGATCCACTGACCCTGGCAGCTGCTGGTGAAGCCATGGCTGGCAAACAGCCACCAAGGCTGAAGTGGACAATAAGCCATTTTGGCACATTTTTCAATACCTGGAAGCAGATTAAATGGCGTGCTGCATGTTAGAAAAGGACCCTTCAAATTTGCTTAGGAAAGGAGATTATGTCAGTAAATATCAAGAGATTCACACCTCTCCTTTTTGGGGGTTTAAGTTCTCCTAGAGTTGTCCTGTGACAATAGAGGAAGGAAGTTCCTCTAGACTCTGACTGACCACAAGTCCAACCTGAGCCACCAGAAATAGTGTCTTAAGTTTGCATGAAGTGAAAATTCCCCACCCTAACTATTCTTTTCCTTGATGATGGAGAAGAGAAGAGGATGGAGTTACACAGAATGATAAACAAACAGACTGTACAGGTTCAGTGCCCACAGAGCCTCCAACTCACATAGTCTGCTTTATAGGGAGTACTTGTCTCTGGTCCAGACAACACATTCCCAACCACCTCTGCCTGGTTATATCTGTGTTTTCTGCAGACTGGGCTGCCCGGAGAATGCCAAGGATGAGCTTCTGAAGCAGACTTTCCTGAAACAAATAAAACCAAAACCATGAGTGCAAGATCCCACCTCCACGAGGAAGCTGTTGCTTTGTATTAAGTTAGAAAGCGCTTTGAATAAAATGGCATCAAGTTATGGCATTAAAATGACAGTTTTGCAGCTTTCCTTGCAAAGCATGCACATTTGCAAAACATCAACAGTGTTTCAAAGGTAATGAGATGAGAGCCATGCAGTTATGGGACATTCTGTTTTCTTCTGGAAAATGCTTGAATACAGGTATGAGTATTCAAAAAAATCAAAAAGACAAGGCTGCACCATGGTTTTGTAAAGTTTGCATCCCAACAATAACTATCACACATCTGCAACATGTCAGTAGGGACAAGTTAGACATGTCCTGGTTTGGAGAATGTTTGTTCTGGATTTAACAGACAGGACACACATCGTTCTGTCATGCAGAAACCACAAAAAAAAATAAATACTTGCAGAGTTGGAGCTACTGTCTTCAGTAATTACGCAACCAAAATTAGCAACAACCAAAAACCGATACTACCCAGAGCAAACCACCGAGAAAGAACCAAGACTTTGGATCAGTACAATGAAATGCACATTAACCACCTTGGCATTTACCAGGCAAAATCTAAATGGTGTGTTCTTGACTGCTTTGAATGTACATGTGGATACTGCAGCGTAAGAACACCATGACAGGATGAGACATGGTGTCCACACAAGGCAGGAAGTCAGACATTACGTATGAGAGAGGTTGAGGAATATAGCGTGCAGCACAGGGAGATTGCCATGTTCAGACACATGCACTAGCAGGTGCCTACCAGAAGATGCTTTCAAAGTTTTTGTGGTCATTTTAAGATATGCCTCAGGGTTTTCAGTGATTTCTACATCTGAAAAAAGAATAATGTCATTTTCCTCACTATTCAATATTTTCCAACTGTTAAAAACAACTGAAACAATGAGGAACAGCAAAGACAAAGAACGAAGTAAGTGGCTGGTACCATTTTCAAACATTCTTAAACAGTAAGGCTTCGAAAACCTTATGTTTTTAAAAATAAAAGCTTGGTTTAGACAGTACCATTTCCTTCATCAAGACATCTAACAGATGACTGCTCACATCTATTAATGGTACTTGAAAACCAACCAACAGTGTGGGAGCAAGACTTCAACCCCCCTCCCTGTCACACAGGGACATGCTCCAGCTGTCCATGTCAAACCAAACGGCCGGACATTGGTTCTCACCTGACAGAGCACTGTAGTATGTTGCTTCTTCATCATCTTCATGAGAGGAAGAACCTCCCACGTCACCTGTGTGATCCCACTCCAGTGGGATAGAGTCAACACTGACAGGGGTCTCACAGCCTGATCTCTCATGGCCTTGAGCAGGGGGCACAAGGTGGCAAAGGGACTGTGTTGATGTGGGCCCCTCAGTGATGGCCTTCTTATGCCAGGGATCATTCTGGATTTCTCTGGAGTCTTCTTGATCCGTCTCATTTTCAGAGTTATCTTTTTCATCATCCAATCCCTACAAATAAGTAACAATCACTGTATATTAATATGATTTACAAGAGATCTTAATGATCTAATGATTGAGCCACACAGTACTACTGGAGACAGTTTTGTGGTCAGCTGCAACAACCAAAGACCATGTGCCTGAAATTAAAGGGAGACAATTCCTGCCTTATTCCTCTTTTGCCAAAACCAACCCTCACATCAGCACCTACCTCCCTTCTTTCAAGGCCCTCGACCACCAGCATAACATCTCTCCAGTTTTGCAGGAGGAGTACCCAGTTCCAAATGGACTTAACAGGTGAGTAAGGAAATGCTGCTCAGGCAGGAGTGAACAGCCACTTATAGTTGCTCATGTTACTTCCTTTACCTGGCTTTTTAACAGGTTCTTTCTTTTTGAGGCCAAGCAAACTGAGAATCACCTGAAAGTTCCCAGGGAAAAGCAAAGTGCATGCTGTTCCCCATTCAGGGTTCTCACAATGAGTGGACAGATGGAGTGGACAAAAAAATACATAAAGAGATATTCTAACCACATTATTAATATTAAAGAAAACAAAGTGATAGTAAAAACACCTAAAAAGATTTTGAAGCCTTCAAGCCACAACTATGTAATTCTGAACCTTATGAACTACCTCCGTGCTATTATCCAGATTCTGCAGATGGAGAGGCATGAAAGGATTGGCAACAAAGATTTAGCAAGGCTGGCACATCTACTGCAGAGCTCCTGATGCCTTGGAGCTCAAACCACTCAAGCTGCTAGGAATAAGCGATTGCAATTCAAAAAACAAAATAAGCATTGCAACTCAAATACCCAAATCTTGTCAAAGCACTGAAACAACTGTTGCTTCTTACAGGATCCCTTGAAGTCAGTCTTTGATGGAACCGGGCAACTCGCCCAAACACCTCCTGACAATATCGATGAAGCTCTTCCAATTCATCTTCAATCAGGATGGCATCCAAAGGCTCGCTCTTCTGAATCAGCTGCTCCCCAAAAACGATTAGCTGATCAATCTTATTGGTGTTCAACGTTATTTCCTGCTGGAAACCCTATTTGGAACATACAACAAAAATAATTACTTCTCCATCGGCCCTTTCTAGCCTAAGGTTTGTCCCTATCTTCTAGCTCGCTGCAGTGAAAGAAAAGCAGCAATTGACATTATTGTCTAATTTAATCTGGAAATATCTTTTTACTCAAGAGGTCCAGAGGTTTGTTTTATCAGCAGAACTGCAGTTCCAAATGAAGTGGCATTTTCCACCCATGTCTACATCAATATGGCTGCAGTGTCCTGAGCCTGCAGGGGATCACGATACGAGAGTTCAGCTAATCAGAGTTTATTTTTCTGTTGGGTACACACAATCTTTTTCTCAGTAGCCAAGAAGTTTGTTTGGTTGCTTGGGCCTCCAGACTACACAACAGTAAATCTACATCCCAAAACAATAACAGTGCAGGGAGAAAGGGGAAATGAGCATATGATGCAGCAAAGAACCAGTATATTCCTTAGAGTCACTGCACATTCCTGATGTCTAACTTCTGTTGAAATTCCCAGCTACAAACAATGAGATCAGAGGAGAGACTGTACTATAATGCCAATTCAAAAAAGACTTGCACCAGAAAATAATGCCTGAATTTAGGATTGCAGCTCTTACTGTTAACCAGCATCTGCTGCTTTCCAGGCCAGGTATCACTGTCACTGACACACACTGTCAGGAGAAAATGGCAGGCTAGAACTGAGCTTGGACACCAAATCTGAATTAAATACTGCACAGCTTAATCTTGATTCAAACAATACCTCTTAACAATTTACTGCTGTCTTCAAACAAATACAGTCCTACAGAGATCTGGTGGCTACTGTGAAGTTACAGAAAACTAGACGATTGTGTCAAGAGAGGGCAGCCCAACGGGGTCACTGGGCCACAGTAAACAACTGCTCCACAAGGATACGTACATTTAACTGGCGCATTTTGTCGTCAAAATTACTTTTTGAGAAGTGCTCCACGTTTGTCAGCTGTAGGTCCATTTCTGTGAGCCAGACAAGGATGCTTTCCCTCGTCCCCTCAAACTCATCTCTCCGATTGGTGAAGTGCTGCATGGACAAAAGGAGCAGTGTTACATAACTTCAGCTACTGAAAGAGAGGGTCACAGGAGCTCTCTGAAATCAGTGTTTTGTTTAAAAACTCCTGTTTACCTTAAAGACCATCAGAACACAAACAGTAGCATGCCATGTATAAAACCTGTCCTCTTCCTGTAGTGATGCTAGAACAGTGCCCAATACTACTGCACTATTGGTACAAAAGAGCAAGTAAGATTTTAGCAGTTCAAGATGCTTCCATAAAATTATATTCTTGATTCCACACACTCCTTCTCCCACATCATTATACCAGTGACAGTTATTTGGACTGAGGCTTAACATCTAATTTGTTCTAAACTTAAATTAGAGATAAACAAAGGAAGAAAACCCCATCTCTAATTAAAGTACTTAAAGCTATGAGATTAAAATCAGCTTGTACTGATTTTACAATGGAGAGGCTGGATCATGGATGACCATGCCAGAGTAATTAATGTACCCTTTGGCATGGCATCCCCCACAGAAGCTGCTAACAGACCTGCAGCTTGCTTGTTCTCATGGGTGGATTTACTGTTCAGGAAAAGGATCATGTAACACCCCAAATATAACAATTTGTAGCTGCACAGATCAAACCCCATCCCTGCTCTCACTGCCTCATCCACCGACTTTAGGGAGCTAACAGTTTTCCCTGTCAGCTGCCTGTAGCACTGCTATATTTAAAAATCTGGCAGTGACAAGTTTCCCCCAGGGCACAGCAGAGAGTATCTTCTCAGAGATCAGTTTAATTGACAAGCAGGATATTTCTTTGAAGTGTCACAAATACACTCTTCAACAACATTCCTCATCAGGCAGGCAGCACAGCAGGAGCTGTGCCTTTGTATCACATTTCCATGTTTAATGCCTTGTTGGTGAATCACAACTTGGCACGAAGTTGCCAGAGCTGAGTTGGAAACTCCAAACCATGTCTGCACTTGGGGCCCTTCTGTCTCTTATCTATGGAAAGATGCAAGTGCATGAACACATCCACCCATTACAAGTGGGTAAGATGAACGCGTGATAGGAGCAGTGAGTACTGCAACCATCCTCCCAAAATTTGTACTCATAATTCCTTTAAGCTTTTCTTCAGCTACCAAGAACCGACCCACCAAGGTCAGGTTTATGCCATGTACTCGGTGACCCTTCCAGAGCTCCTCCGCTACACCAGTAGCTCCGGACACACAGAGTTGCTCTGATGTAGGCTTTGCTCCTGGGTAATTCCTGCAGAACCCTGTGAGTGCTCCTCACTCCCTCACCCTACTGTGTCATTACCTTGAGTCTCCTGAGAATGGAAGCCACTCGTTTCTGGAGATTATCCCAGCGCTGGTTCCCCTCGTGCACCATCTGTTTCAGCTTGCTGGCTGAGTCGGTGCGGTTCTCACGGGCCAGGCGCCTGTACTGCTTATTGATCAGCTCCAGCTGCGTGAGGCGCTCGTGGATCTGCCGCTGGAATGCCTGCAAGGCAAAGCGAGGAGCTCATTCCCTGAGAAGAGCCAGGATGTGGATATTATCCATCAAGAGAGATGATGCCCTCCCCCTTAAAAACAGACCTTCCAACAGCAAAGCTAAATCCAGATTTTGAGACCCGTATTTTAAACCATCTGCTCAAACTTAGCTCATTGGGAAAAGAAAAAAAAATAAGTATCAAACTACAAAAGTCTCTTGCCTATAAAAAGCAAGGCTTTAACTTTTAAGTGTCTGTTCAGAGCATTGTATTCTCCACATTAAAAATTCTAGACACAGACAGACATCTAGCAGCTGCACACTCACCAAATTATTTATGTTCTCTATACTACCAATGCCAAAGTAGTGTTTTCTGCCACCCAGGCAGTACAGACAGTAAGTATTCAGCAGCCTGATGCTCAGCATAAAAAGGAAGTTAAAAAACTCGCCTCAAATTTCTTCAGCTCCTCTTTTGCATGTGTGTACAAAACCTCTGAAGAATTAGGCCTAGCTGCAATACTTTCAGATGTTTTCAGCCAATCTTCAAAGCGAGAATAGTCATCCAAAAACCTCTGCCACAGACGCCAGGTTTCCTCGATTCTGAGAGAGCAAGAACAGAAAGGTTTTATCACAAGCTGACTATCAACTTTGGATTCTTTTCTCCTCTTCAAAATCCAGCTTGTGGCAAAAGCTACAGTGTTTCCTCCAAATGCTACCACAGGCTTGTGCAGGGTAAGAAGAGGAGACTTACTTCATTCGCCTCTCCATGGACATGGCACAGATGTTTCTCCACCGTCTGTCCAGGCTCCTGGTGGTTTGCTGGATGGAGTCACACTCTGTCTCATTGGCACACGCATCGGAGTCGTGCAGCAGGACCTCGCAGATGTTGAACACGGACTCCACGCCCGCCGTGTGCTGCTCTATGTCCCGCTGCAGGTCCTGTCGTCGGCAAAAGAACAGCGTCAGTGCAGGGAAACGCGTGGGGCTGTGTTTCAGCCAGGCCCTTTCAAAATGCTGCAGAGGATGGGGAAACAGCAACTCCTGGGTCAGGAGAAGCTTATTTAGCTTTAGAAAAGACTTGCAGGATGAGCTGTGCAGGTGACGCAGGTCAGGAGAGAACCACCATGTAAAAAACGGGTTGTCCATCTTTGGTGTCTCAGTCCAAACTCAATCTTCTCATGAACAGTTTGGGCAATTTTAACGTGCATTCAAAATCCAAACCTTATCTATACCACAGATAAATTCTTATTAATTTTGACAGCAGAAGATGACTGTCTCATATCAGGTTACTACACTGAAAGGCCTGTCAGGGAATTCTTAGTGCAGTACGTGCATTTTAGTGACTGATCACAGACTGCAGCATGAAACACAAACACAAGTACCTGGTGTTACACTACTTTTCTTATTCCCTCTTGTAGGGCTCCTGTTCTGACAGACTGTTTTAAATGGTCTGGCAAAGACCTTTTGTCTAATTTGCACTACAGGTTTCTTTTTCAGAGCCTGCACCTCCAGGAGAGTCTGGCTTCTCCTCCTGTACCCATCACTACTCCTAAAGTCAGTGTCATTGAAAGACAGAAAAAAAAGCCTTATCTAAATATTTCTTATTGAAACGATAGATCTGCACTATGCTACCAACTTTAAATATCAATAAAATGACAAGAGCCACGAGAATTCCATTTTTTCAGCCCATTTTTGGCTTTTCTAAGGAAGGATACAGAGACTTTTGCTTAAATAACACTAGAGCAACAAACACAAATGAGTATTTTCCTGACAAAAGTGAACTGAACTTCCCATTAAATGGTATTTACTGATTTCAGTCAACAGGTGAAGCAGAATTGGTTTTGCTCTAGACTTAAAAAAACCCCAAACAAAATAAAACAAATAAAACCCCCCAAAATAGACATAGCTTGTAGTAAATACAAAAGGAGTTGCAGGAAGATTTTTCCCAGAAGTCAACAAGCTGCAAGGAGTTGAGTATCACTCAGTGGCAGTCCTCAGGGGTTACATGGGTACCCAAATCAAGGGCTGCGCCATAAATGGTCAAAATATGGCTTGTGGGATTTGTAGTAATGAACAGCTTTAAAGAATGTAGAAGTGATTTTCTTTACATGGATGAGACTGACAGAAGACCCAACAGTTTTTTACGGGTTACTAAGGATTCACAGCTGTTTTTCTGAGCAAGATGCATCAGTGTTTTTTCAACACAGGCTCTACAGCTGGGAGCAGGCTCTACCTCACTACTGGTACCTGGAGAGTCTCTTCTGAATTCATTACATTGCACTGGATTTATAGGTGTCTTAGTGAAAATGAGAATTTTGACCACGGATTACAATTTAATTCTAACTTGCACTATGGGAATGTTGCTGACATGATCTCATTACTTCAGACCATGCCTGGGTTCATGGAATAGCATAGGCAGAATCATTGCTGTTTTCCATTGACCTGACTGCATTAAGTGAGACAAACACAACAAACTGCGTGAGGGGGTGAAGAACATACATTGAGCCCCACAAGGTATCATTCCTTCAGCTCTGTATAGCACTGCCCAGAGAGCTTAAACAGACTACACACTGCTGGACTTTTGCATTAGTGAAACATCTTTGCAATCTTAAAATTAATACTATTCATGTTGTAATCGTCATCCTTTAACTGAACCAACATGCCATAAAACATCTCTGTGGATGCACAAGGCTTTTAAATTTCATTATTCAAGACTGTACAGGTAAAGCTCTTCCAGTCATGGATGTCAAATAAAAGAAGCCTGTAGGGTATATTTCTCACCACCGCTCTGCTCTTGCTGAAATAATTGCTCAGATTAAACCAGGAAAGATCTTTTTACTTGTTGCATTCAGATAAATGTTTCAACAATGCAGAGCAAAAGCAGCTTTTCTTTTTACTGTGGTCTTTTTAGTCAGCACAGTCTTCTCATACTCAGTTTGCTAAAAAGCTACAGTAGAAGTAGTCTAGAGGTGCCTAGAGGTCTGTATTTAAAAGAGCATCCAAAAAAAATAAAGCAGTAAGTAGCTCTGAGCAGCAAATGATGGCTCTTATAGTCAGCTGAAGCTTGAATGCTCCTAATAAAAATGAATTAGTTTGGACACAATTCCTTTGGGCTCCATGCTCTGCTCTGCCTGGCAATTTATCATGGCCTTTGAGAATGCAAAAGGTTTGGATGAGGAGAAAATATTTCCTTGTTGTTTACATGGCCATTCACAATGCAGATGGAACCATCAGAGGCACTGGGCCAAGGCTTCCGGTGTTTGACCAACTCCTGCAGTGCAGTCAGTGGGAGCCTCCTCCACTCCTGCCACAGAGGAGCTGGCCCCTCCCGCGACATCGGGACATGAGAACAAGGACAGTCACCAACCAGCAGAGAACAGAGTCCCCAGGTCTGGGTCACCCAGGGATCCTCAGACATGAATGCAGAAGCCAGAGAGAAAAGATAGAAAGGATGGGAAGGATACCAGTAAGTGTTCCTAAAGGCAGATGCCATAAAGCTTCCAAGCTTCCAAACTTGACAGACTTATTCTTGATCTTTAGTTTTTGGGCAAATATTGTTGTTTAACACAAAGGCCAGATGACAGCCAAGCACTCAGAACCTGGGCAGACTGACAGCACAGCCCTGAGCAACCGATGACTCCACCACCAAGTCTGTGCTTTGGAGAAGATCCTCTTCCTTGCCTGGCTGCTAGCTAGAGAAACTTGCTCCAGGATTACCCAACTCCTCTCCTAAGATCCCCTGGTGAGCCAGTGCCTTGGATAAATGCCCACCAACACCCAGCAGTGCGAGGTTGGTTCACACGTGTTGTCTCAGCAGGATTCAGGTGCCAGCTCCCCCAGCTCTGAAGGATCTTCAGAGCCTGCCCTGGGATCAAACCTTGGCCAAAGGTGTGTCTGCACAAGTCCACCCTCCCAATGCTCAAGCATCTTGCTCTGCCAAGCCTGCTCTGCTGTCTGCAAGGAAGGGACAAGAACTGGAGCCAGTGAGAGCAGCACATCAAATCACAACACTTGGGTCTGTCACGGCCACTTTGCAGAGAGCGGCATTCACGCCTTGTCAGTCTGAGTCAACCTCATGTACTCTGCCCACTGTCTGTGCCCTGCCTGGTCCTCAGGAAGTCCGCTGTACTGAACTGAATCAATTTGCTTTTGTTTGTTTTTTGCATGTTTTCCTGGGGTGAAAGGGGGAGGGAGAAGTGGGGGTAATTCAACACGATACTGAAATTACTGCAAGCAAATAAAAATTTTCCATGTAACGCATCTTGGCAGGAACACGCCATGCAAAGCAAACACTCAGAAGGGCTCGCTAAAGGAAAGAAACAGGTGATTTTATACCAGGACCAATCAGCAGCATTTTTGGTCATTTACTCTGGCTGCTGCTATTTCCCACCTGCTGTTCTGCCAGTCTCTTCTGGATTTCTTGGTCATCACAGATGTCATAAACAACAGGCTTGGAAAGCTCAGACTCAATCCGGGCCAACCAGGTGCGAAGGTTACTCATGTTTTTGTCCAATAGTTGTATAAAAGCAAATGTTTCCTTCAGTTTCTTCACCCTAAGCAAACCAGGAAGAACATTTTGTTACAAAGATGGTCAATCAGTGGAAAGGATGTCAGCAGGAGGTGATGACAGGCATGGCTTTATGAAGCCATGTCGTATCAAGCTGCTGCCTGTAAATCAGAGCTGTGTTTTAGTCAAAACCAACCTAAATTGGGTCAGCAGGCCCCTGGTCTACAGCTGCAAACAGGCCTTGGGTTAAGGCTCTAATGAAACTATATGAGCAAAGTGAACTTTAATCTGCTAGGGAGCACTGGACCTTCATCTGAGTGGGAATTTGTACCATAATTTGCCACAGTTCAACTAAAATGGGTATCTATGGTCTGATCTTCCTGCTGTGAATTCTGCTCAGTGTCTTCTTCAGCAACCAACAGGCCCACACTAATCAACAAGATACCACTCTGCCAGGAGAGGCAGAGTCTGCACAAACCACCGGTCCAACACCCTGGGAAAATCGTAGAATCACAGAATGGTTTGGGTTGGAAGGGCCTAAAACATCACCTTGTCCCATCCTAACATGGGCAGGGACACCTTCCACCAGAGCAGACTGCTCCAAGCCCCATCCAACCTGGCCGTGAACACTTCCAGGGATGGGGCATCCACTGCCTGGGCAAACTGTGCCAGGGCCTCAGCACCCTCTGGATGCTGACAGGAGAGAGGAAAGCCTGAACAACAGCTACTATAAAACTTGTAGCACCACAGCATTAAAAGCTCTTCTAAACACCACACAAATGTGCAGAGATATGCCTGACTCTCCTGATGGGTGAAAAATTAAAAGAACAGTCCTGAAGGGGGAGAATATCAAATGGCCAGGGAGACTTGTACAGTGGACAAGCAAGGGAACCATAGAGATACAGCTGTTTGTAGCACAGCTCTCAAACTGCAAACAAACTTTTTTTTTTTTTACTTCCAGGCTTAACAGCATATTCCCATGTCAAACCCCATATCAGCCCCTAAAATTATCCAAGCAGCATGCTTTTATATTTTGGCAAATTTGTCTCCATGTGTTGAAGCAATATCTGGTAAACTACCTCACTACTCCCAAATCTTTCTTGAAATTCTCATTTATTGCAATTCCCAACAAAAATTACTAAAAAGCCAAAACGAGGGTGACACTTATCCCTTCAGACTTATTTTAGAGCTTGTCATCTAGACCTCGGTAGTTAATGGAGGAAAAAAAGAAAGAGCATGATCTGTATCAGACCTGTCTTAAGCATCCAGATCACAAGATGAGATGAACTGTACGAAAAAGCACGTATTTCTCCCCCTGAACTGCAATGGTCTACCCTGCAGTACTATAAATATCAACACTGCAGACTCCGAGGTCAGGTGAAATCACTCCACCCATGTCCTAGGGAGAGTCCACTTCTTAGCCAGCATTGCTTCCTTGTGCTGTTCTCCCGATCTCTAGATACGTTCTTGTGCCTTAGGATGAATTTTTGAACCTTGCATTTGACTTCTAAGATGCAAATTTACCAAGTTAAACCTATAGCTACTGCCTGCTCTAGCAACTACAAAGATGAGGCTCATTATTTAAGTCAAGTGCAGCACAAAAAAGTTGAAGTCTGTGCTGTGAAAAGGCTGAAACGTTTCCTATTCCTTGGCCACAGTGGCTGGGAACTGTCACCAGATAAACAAAACCAGCAGTGGGACTGCAAGGAGAGCTTGTGCAAGGGGTTCACTGCATGTCCCAAACACAGGGGACTGTTGAAGGGCCTGAGATGCACCCTGCTGTATTTGGCAACACTGGTCTTGTGCAAGCTGGGACTGGGGCAGGGTGAGGGATGTAACCTCACGTAGTGCAGGCAGGGACATATTACACCAAGGCAGAAGTGCCCTGACAGGGTACTTGGACAGTTTCCTGGCCCAGTGTCCTGCCTACTGCCAAACTGTCCTGGCAAGTTTTACAGGAGAGTGGTCCAAACTGCCTGTAATGAACAGCTTTCGCAGCTGCCTGAGGGTACAGTGACAGAAGATATGCTGCACACCTAATCCATAAGGAATATGCCACCTTGTAAGCAACAACTGATCTTATTAACAACCTTAAGGTAACCAAAGAGGATACACACGTCAGCTAGACACTTGATTTAAGGTAAAGCACTTATGAAGGAGACATGGGAATGATCCTGCTGGATTTGTTCAGTCCTATTGCTTACTGTGAAGGTACGGAGTAAAGCCAGCAAATTTAGGGTCTCATATGGATTAGCAGCATGGAAAGCTTCCCCTAAATCTTGTCCCAAAAGCACTGGGCAATACTTTCAGTTGTTTTACAAGGAGGATGAGACGAACACAGTCCTACACTAAAGCTCCTGGCAGGTATTTAGCAACTCTGCACTCTCCAAAAGCAAAATTAGTACTGTCTGACTGATGTAACACTGCAAGCCAGCCTGAAGGATCTGGCCCAAGTCCATAGTCCTGTCTTGCACCCACAAAGCTGCTGATACAGGTGCAAAATGCAAAGCACCTGCCGCTGCCCCTTTCCACTGACTCTGCTTTCCACTGCTGCAGCTGATTGAGAGGAAGCCAGTGGATGACAAAAGCATTTAGCTGCTTTTGCTTTTCTTAACAAGTTTTTTTCCAGAACTCTGCTCCCAAGTTCAACCCTGTATACAGACAGCATCTGGTTCCCAAGCAAGTATAAGTCTTCCTGCTCCTGGTTTTGCTTCTATTAAATGATACTCAATGAACACGCCATTGTAACATTTTCTTTTGCTGTAGTGGGCTGGCAGTTATTCACCCAGGAGAACTAATTCTTCCTTAATTCTTCCTCTGCTCTATTCCCACCAGTTAATTTGGATGTGGCTGGTTATGATGCTCAGCAGGGCCAGTGACTCCCAAGGCATGTAGCCCTCTGAAGGCAGGTGACTCAGGAACCCTTTTCCCTGGAGAGATGAACAATACAGGCTATGTGTCGAGCATGGAATGGAAGATTCTCAGCTAAACATCTACTCTGTTGCATTATTAACTCTGCATGACTTCAGGCCAGTCAGGAGGAAAGCAAGGCTTGATCTCTGCACTGTCTCTGCCTGAATTCTGTGGCAATTTACTTCCTGCATATTCTATGCTGCTTCCCCATAGTGCTCTGGAGACATGCACATGTTGGGACCATCTGATGGCACAGCTGACCTGCTGACACCACAGCTCACTGTGCACCTCAGGATCATCTCTGCCTCCTCGTGCTCCCTTCTCTGCCTGTATCCACCTGCTTCCCACCCCTAAGTTGCATTACAGAAAAATTCACACGTTGCAAAACACCTTTCTTCAGTCTGCACACTGGATAGATGAACACAGCCAAGGAAGTCCAAAGCAAAACCAAAGGATATTACATTGTAAATAAATGTATTTATGACTGAAAGCACATTCGATAAATTTAAAAAGCAACAGTTTTAAAATCCAAGTGTGGCTTTTTGCACCACCTCTCCAATATTATTTTGGCTTAGAAATCACTCTGAATTTCCAGTTATGAATAGCACCGTGAGGATCTTTATCTTCTAGTGTTACTAGAAGCAAACAGTCTCAAAGACAGCATCATTGTGGAACTACGAGCTTGTATTTACTTTCTAGCAATTGCCATTTGACACACCATTGTAATTAAGTAATTTAATCTGTTACACATTCTGGATAGAATTTGGCATTTGCCAGTCATTTAAACACCCTTAATGCACTAAGTCATTCATCTCAAACTTGAGCTAAGCAGCCAAAGAAGAACAAAAACCTAAGAGAAGTTCACATTAGTGCAGTGCAGAAATGGGAGGGCAGCCTTATCCAGACATTGGCAGATCTGCTCCTGTCAGCAGAGCCCAAGGAAAAGGGCAGGGATCTACACTGAAGCAGGAGGTAAAATGATGAAAAATTTGAGTGTTCTCCAGGAACATCCTCAGCTTTAACAGAAGTCACAGGCAGCTGCCATTTCCCTGGTTACAGCTCAAAGAAAAGAGTAAAATAGACTAATTACATTCATAAAAGTCTGAATTTGCAACCACCATTCTCAGATGCCTATCTGCACATGGGAAATATTCTTACAGATCACCTGCTCTTTTCATGAAAGAAATTTCATGAACTCTTTTGAGATGCACCCTGACCATTTCTGGGTAAAGAGAGCCCTTCTGGGAGCTGGGTGGGGGTGCACAGTGCAAGCCTCCAAGCCTGGGGCCAAAAGCTTCCTTCCATATCCAGGTGATCAGTCACCCACACACAGTGAATTAACGGCACTAAAAGTTCAAGGGCAGCAGAGAAAACCAGCTTCTTCTAGAGGCTGAAAGGTGCCACCATTGTTGACTGAATTCTTCCTCTGTGAAGTGTAATTCTCAAGTTAATTGAGATTGGTCAAACAGGAAAAATTTACTGTTTACAGAAAAAAGGCCTACTTATCCATTGCTCACTTCCCACTGAGAACCCATCAGCCACAATTTAACATGCCTCCAGAAGG
Source organism: Pomatostomus ruficeps (assembly GCA_013400735.1). Lineage (NCBI taxonomy): Eukaryota > Metazoa > Chordata > Aves > Passeriformes > Timaliidae > Pomatostomus > Pomatostomus ruficeps. The sequence continues at coordinate 178,928 of VYZT01035230.1, forward strand.
AAAAAAAAAAAAAATTACAATAAAAATATCACAAGTAATCTAAAAAAAATCCCAAAAATTCAGACTTGTCTTGTCCTTTGCAATAGCCCAAGCTAAAATATCCACCATGATTAGCACTTAGACACATGCATAAGCTGCCTGGGATAAGCCAAACAAAGCCAGTTTTTAAATATTTGAATCTTTACACCACAATAGAAGTGGCAGAAAAGGAACAAGACTAGGAGATTATAACTAGAAACTGGCTGCAAAAGTGAACAGAAGGACTAACTGACCTGACTCGAGATTGGATTTGAGTCTTAATACCCTCAATGAAGTTGCCAGCATTGGGTTACAAGAGAAAAGCATTAAGCTGTCTCAGGCTGAATCATTGCACAGCCCCAGAAATACACAGTATATTTGTAGTAGCTACTCAGGAATTACCTAGCAGTAGGAGGAGCTTCCAGGCTGATTGAAATGTATTCACACAAACAAAAAGAATTACAAAATGCATGCCAATTGCATTGCTTTAGCTGTCAAAATGCTGTAGGAGAAGGTACGGGGGAAGCTCAGATAAGGTAAATAGTAGCATTCATATTTTAGTGTCTGAAAGAATGAAAAACATCCTGACATATATTCCAAACTCTCCTTCAAAAGCAGAAATGTCATCAGGAAAAGCGACTACATACACGTCTTTCGGAGGAGGAGGAGGGGCTGAATGGCCCTGGCCAGCTGACAGGATTGTTTACCAGCGGCAAAGCAAATGAGATGCACAGCCCAGGAAACCTTTGTTCAGTGAGTCGCAGGGGGAGCTTAACCGTGTGGGGGACAAAAGACGCGGTTTGCAGACGTGATGCCGAAGGCAACTCTCAGGCCTTTAGTAGGGAAGGCAAGGCCATTCCTCGGTCCGTGCTGGTTCCGTGCCAGCCGCCCCGTGCCCGTGGCTGTGTGCGCGCCGGAGGAGGCTCTGGGGGAGGCTTTTCTCGCGTCACCCCGCCGGAGAGCCCAAAGGTTTGTCACGGCTCTCCACCGCCTTGGGTGCCAGCCCCCAAACACGGCTGATTGCAAACGAGAGGCCCCTGAGCCCTATTCCTGCTGCTAAAGTGCCGCACTTCCCACTCATCCATTTGTCCACGGCGAGCTGCGGCGAGGCGCTGGCGCATCCCAGCGCATCCCATCGCTCCCCCCCGCCGCCCGCGGCCGCCGGGTCCCGCTGCTCCTCCAGACCCCACCGGCACCGCACCCACACGGCACTTACGGTTCGCACGAGAAAACCATTCCTCGGCTTGTAGAGCCCAGGCTGCAAGGGGGGACCGGCTGTGCGACCAGGCAGGCATGGAAGAGGAAACCCCTCCTCCACAGATGCCCTATTTATTCGCCGCTTTAGCATCCCGCGTGTGGGGGGGAGACTCGCCCGTCCTCCTCCTCCCCGACCCCGAGCCGGGGAGGCACCGGAGCGCTCTCCCCCCTGCTTTAACCCCTGCGTTTTGCGTTGGGATTTTACCTGGCGAACGGCCGCATCCCTCCTCAGAACAAACCCACGGGAGCTTTATTCTGACACGGGAGAATTATTGGCACGTGAGGAAGCGCACGCCGGGCGGCCGCCCGCGGCTGGCGACAGAAAGGGTGCAGGCTGGAGCCTCCGGCACCGGGAAAGGTGGATGCGGTGCTCATTTCTTGGGAGAAAGAGGGACTGGAGCCTCAGACCCGGATGATTTGCAGCAGAGTCAGTTTGAAGCGAACCCAAAAAACCGAGCACACGTACATCCACGCACTGGTACCACGCACAAAGATGTATCCTTACTTCCCCTGCGTTCTGCTTTCTCGCCTTTACCATTATATCCCAGGTATTTAAGTACGAATTAAATCTCCCACACACCAACCTGTCCTCTCTTTAACCTTCCAGAGCAGGCAGAAGGCCTCCAGTGCAAATAGCCTGTTATGCCAGAGGACCAAATAACCCCTAATCTTCATTTATGATATCATTCGTTTGTGGAAAAACACACTGTCATGATTTCTGTGTGTTATGACTGCCAGAGATCACGGGGTGGGAAAAAAAAGGCGGAAGTCGGAGAACCTTGGATTATAAATCACTCCCCACCCAGCCAATATCAGGAAAAAAAGAAAGAAGTTGTGATAATCCCGCCAAAAATGCAAAGAATTATTTTGAAATCAAAGGTTTTTCAGTATTCAGGTAATTTTCCACAGACCTGTACTGACTTGCTGATGGCTCACATGGCAGAACACAGTGCCTGGGAGGACACAGCACACTGTGAGAGGGCTTTGGACATTTGCACAGGTAAATCATGCCCAGTCACCTCCACAGTTTATTGTCCAGGGTGGTTAAAAATCACATTTGAAATGGTTCATCTGAGTAAATGGGGAAATAACCCCCAGCTTTGCAGGCAGACACTGGGAATGAAGATGGTGTGCAGCAGACAAGGACTCCCCTTGCACTGCCAGCTCCCCCTGCTCCCTGCACACATTGCATAACCAAAATAAGCCCAACCATCATGCCTGAGACAATAATGAATTCTGTCACAGCTTTTACACTGAAGAGAGGCATAATCCTCAAAGGAGAGAGAGAACATGGAAAGAAAGCAGGCACTTTGTGAGTGAGATTTCAACCATCCACATATTTTGTATACCAAAAAAAAAACCAACCCAAGAATGAGATTTTACAGTGGTACTGCCACAAACCAGCACCATTCTGCTGGACGTTGCTGTCTTGTTTACCCACGGAGGCCTTTCCACTGTGTATTTTGCTTCCTTTGCCACGCAATATTGATCTGCAGCAATTTAAAAAGCCCTTTGAACCCAGAGTGCACCCACACTGACTGTGGGCTGCCACAGGGTAGGACAGCACACCAACCCGTGGTGCCTGATTGTCTGCCCTGCCAAAGGGTAACCAATGTGGTGGAAAATAAATAGAGACCAGCTGAAGGGTGCTGTGAACTCACTCGTTCCCCAAACCCATTACCTGGGGCCTGCTGCTGCCAGAGCGACTTTTGAGGGAACCCAGCCACAGTGAGGGTGCAAGAGAGGAGAGGGAATTGGCATCTCACTGGAACTCCCCATAAAGCCTCTATGGCCACCCAGCACACAAAGTGGTGCTCACTGGAGAGCTTCAACTCCTTCCCATTTTTTTGCAACCTGAGAAGTTTCAGTCTGTTTGGGAATTTCAGCCCCCCAGGGTATGCAGGAGAACACCTTGAATCTCCAAAGTTCTATGAAGGAAGGAAAGGGTTGACTTTGCATGTGGCAGTTTAAAATTCCTGGACTATGCAATGATGCTGGCAGCTTGCAAACACAGGGAAAACATCCAGCTGCCAAGGATAGTTGCATTTAAAAGAATGAGAAGGCACATTTGACCTTGCTAACTTCCCCTTCCCTGAATTTTCATGCTTGCTTTGAAGGTTGCAGACATTTGAACCCATTCCTGCTATATACACAAAAATTTTGCCATTCTCCACAAGGCTGAAAACATGGCCCAGACCCACCAAGTAAGAAAACACATCAGTGTGCCAGCAGCCAGAGCAGCTGAGAAATGGCATCCCCTTTCCACAGCTTGGTTGGAAGTGGCAAGAGCTGCAGGATGCCCAGTGATACAGAAATACATCAGTTACTGCAGAGACTGGTCTGCAGATTCAAAACTGCTGGAGGCAGCCCCTGATGAATTTAATGAAGGCTCCAGCAGCATCCAGATGCTTTGCACAGCCCCAGGCAGTGCAGACACCCGCGGGTGACACTGGGGTGCTCCTCCAGCCTCACAGCACGGCGCTGAGCAAACAGCAACGCAGAAGGAAAACATTTCCCCACTGGGCTGTGAAGCAAAGTGTGGAGTTAGAATCACTGGTGCATGGCCCAGGAAAGGGCACCAAGGACCGTGGCTGTGCACAACACAGTTCCTTGCTAGTTCTTGCCTGTTAATGCATGGCCCAGGAGTGCTGCTCCAGAGCATACTGAGGATGTAAATCCCACTCCATGGGTTTTTGGTTGTTTACCACCCTCATGCAGCCTGTGCACTCCTCCTCCTATGCTTCAGTAACAACAGAGATTTTCTGTGTCCATCTTTACAGTCAGCACTACGCTCCCTTTCTGCCTGTTAGTATGTTTGTATTCCCCACCCGTGAACAAAGACTTTAGTGCAAACCTCCCCTGGTAAGACTATCTTCTGAGCTGAACAGAATTCATTTGTTCTCCTTTCCAGGCATGCTAATGCCTTGGTGGTTACTTTATCCCATGAAAATTAACATTTTGAGACTTTTCCAAGTTTGCAGCCAGACAGTGGCTTGGTGCAACACACGAGGCAAAGCTTTTGTCACCACACAGGCAGATAACGAAAGTGTTAAGTCCTGCAAGTGCAGCCATATGGCAAATCTGAGCTTGTCACCATGAACTAAGAGAATCACTTCAAGGACTAAATGGGGAGCTCACCTAATTTGCCCATCTGTCCCAGGACGTTTATTGGTTTAAAAAGTTGAAATAAGCTATCAAGAGGAATGCTCTGCATTGATACATTGGCTTCCAGGCTGGTGTGGTTTCATGTTGGCGTCACACAGCCATGCACTGCACTACAGAGAAGATAAAATGTTACTCAGGCTCCAGGGACAGCCATGGGGACATTAGCAACCACAGAGCTGAAGCTGGCAATATATCTCAATTAGATTCCTTTGTGGATACAGGTTATTTTTCTCTCTTGAATTACAGGATCAAAAAGTACCCATCTACAAGGAAGATTCAGTGCCCAAAAAAGAAGAATTGGCTTTGACCACACAGCTATTCAATATATATTTTCTCCTCCTACTCGGTGCCTGGCTCTGTAGTTCATTTCCTTCCCAAATCTTGGCCCGCCATGAAGACATAGTGAAATTTGGTTCTTGCCCCTGTCATGGTGGGTGGGCCACTGGGAGCCAGGTGCAAGTACAAATAAAGGCAGCAGCTCATTCTGTGTTTAACAGAAACTGTTGGAGTTGTAATATAAGTCAGAAAAAAGCTTCAAGTGGTCACGGATTTGGCACCAGAAACCTCAGAAAAATTTCACTTCAATTTTACTTGCCACAGCTACTCATCTGAAAAGACAGGAGCAAAACCACCTCCTCATTTCATGGAGGTTCTGTGAAAATAAGTTCCTACAAGTAACTTTTTTTCAGGAGAAAGATCAGATTTTCTCTGCACCACAGTCAAAATTTGTCACTCCTCTCCAGAAGCATTCCCCTATCCGCAAACCCTCCAAAGCCCTCTGGCACTGCTTCCCAGAAGCATCTCCTCCATTCCTCTAATTTTCCCCAAGCAATGAAGCAGTGCCCAATAAAAAGGGCTTTGCACTTTGCACAGGTCTGCAAACAGGGCAGCACCTGTGCAGTGCTCCAGTCCCTTCTCAGGGCTGCAGTGGGTGCACAGCCCCTGTACCATTCCCTCCAGCCTCCACAGACTGGGAGAGGATGTCTGCACCGTGATGGCTTAATCCAGCAGGGACGACAAAATTCTGCCACCATCCTTTCCATGTGTTCTTTCAACACAGCTTCAATACAATTTTTTTTTTTTAGCAGTTTCTGCAAAAACAAACTGAAGAGGAAGGAGACAGTCTATCAGCACGGGGCATCACAACCCACACTCAGAGGTCACCTCGCCTCCAGCCCAAGGCTCTCTGCCCCTCTCTGCTCTCCCTCAAAGATGCCCAATTTGTGTCCTACTGATGACAGGTTGAACTGCTGCCTCCCCACCATCACCTGAGCTTAAGAGAGGCTACTCAAGAGCACAGGAGTAACCTCATCTTGAGTGCCCCAAAGCACACCTCTGTGAGTGAGGTGGACATTTCAGTCAATTGCTGTCTAATTTAATTCCTTCAGAACTCAAATCTCAGTGGCACGCCAGCACCATAGCAGCAAATTGAAAGTTGGAAGGTTATAGCAGGGCAAAATAAACTCTTAGGAGTGCACCCAGAGTCTGTTGTGAGTGTCTGGCTTGGTGGTTACTTATAAGTGAGCAGCTGAGAGCCAAGCCCCAGCAAGGTGGATTAGATGAGGGAGGAGAGGTGCTGCAAAGCACTGCCAAATGCTGAACCTCTCTTAGTATTAACTCCAAGAGGACCAGCAGAGCCCACAGGGCTGCCTGATAATCTTGGACCACCGAGGGAGCTGCTTAAAAACACATTTTGCCTGGCCCTTCCAGTACATCACCCTGGTCCTGAGCACCCAGTTGGTGGAAATCACAAGCAGAAGTTGGCATATTACAGACATTTTGGAATTAAGTAGACGTAAAGCAATCCACCCATTCCCCAGTAGCTGCAATATCTACTTAGATACCAAATAAGTAATAGGACCCTTGCTGACACTCTGGACAAATGCACATTAATGTACCTCAAAGCACCACTGTACACTAGCCTGAAGGCAAACATTCAAGACATAGCAGGTAGACAAAGAAGTCCTTGTCACAGAGTACTGGAATAAGGTTGCCAGATCTCTCTCTAAATGCCCCATCAGTTCTTTGGCATATTTTTTCGTAAAGATTACCAGGAATGTGCCGTGCTTACCTCACTTTTAAAACAGTCCATTTTAATCTGCATTTAAAAATCGATACAATTCAAAATCAACACACAGCAGAACAAAAGTGATCATAAAAGTGCTTTAAAAGTGACACATCACTATCAGATGAGAACAGGAAAAGTGCTGTTACTAAAGTAAAGTTTGCTTTCCTACCCCAGATCAAAAACAAAGACACCTTGAGACAACCATTGCAAGTCTATCTGCAGTGTCAGACCTTAAGAAGGCGCTTCTGCTTAATCATTCACAGCTCGTGTGTCACCATTAATTCAGATCTCATTCCTGATTAAGGCCCAGCACACTTAACACCACACTGTCACACAACAACCACCTGCATTATCTGTCCCAAATTTAACTGAGCAACAGAGCTGCTGAGGGCCCAGAGAGGGGGATCACAAGCAGAACAGGACCTTGAGAGAGAAGTTGGGACCAATACTAATTTGGTGTTAGCCTTATTATTTCTGGATTACTGATAGACTCAGCAGGAGGTGAGGCCAGCCTGGCATCCTCCTCCCAAGCTGTGGCAGAAACTCAGAGATAATAATGAAATGGGATCGTCTCAGTAAGGCTAATACTGAAATGATCATGATGTTCTTAACTCTATCAAGTATAATAAAGATGCTTAATCCTTTAAGAAGTCGTTGCCTAGACTATGCAGGTTTTTGTTTTAATTTCAACTGATAGTATTTTCTACTTCCCTGTACAGTACTTTCTACTACCATCATACAGAAGATCTTGAATTTAAAGGAACTCATATGGTCTTTCAGTTGTTTATAGGAGGGAGACTGAGTAAAGTAATAGCACTGGTATTAAATGACATTTCAAACACTTTCCAATGTAAAAAAAGGAACATTATCATTATATAAATCTGACTGTTGACAGAGACAGAAAAGAATCTATTCCTAAATCCTGTGCATTCAGACACAGGGTGAAAGAGAGGCTTGTGTTAAAATAGGAGGCTCTCCTAAAAAGCCCAAATGAACTTCTACTGTACTGCTTTAAAATTAAGTTGTAATTCAACACATGCCACAGAGATATCACTTTGACTCTTCCTTTTACAAAGCTCCCATCATTAAAATTCTATTTTATATGAATTCTTCATCTACCATTAGATAAATTAAGACATTTGGTGTCATAATGTAGCAGTAAGTTACAAGAAAAAAGCATTCCCTTCAGCTTGACTCTCAGTAATAAATTCCAACTTAACTGGGAAGTCATGTCACTCTGTTTCTGATGGTCAAGGACAGAAACCTCTGACTTCTATCTCACATAAAACATTGAAAATCATTTTCTTACCGTGCTCCGATGACATCAAAGAGGTGCTGCCAGCGATCATTGATTTTGTTGAGTTTATCATCTATTTCTGCAACTCGGCTCTTGTTGCTAGCTTTGATTAGCTGATCGCCCATTTGTTTTAAGTGAAGCTTATTTTCACTGAACAGGTTTATTTCTTCCATGCAGTCCTGATAAACATACACAAACATTGCTTTAATTACAGGGCAAAGCAATACAATGATACCAAAACAAAACTGTTTCTTTTTCCCTGTGTGATGTGAAGTCAGGTTTGGCTGAGGTTTCTAAATCACCACGTAGAACTCTCACTTAAAAAGAAAACCTCAATGAAGAAGCCCTCTCACAGTCTATGAAAAAATAAGCAGCTTAAAGACTTGCAAGTGCCAAGAGCAAGTATTCCTAAAAATAGCAATTGAATGTTCTAATTTTATCTCTCGTTTTCCTGATTTAATGTAATTTTTCAATGAAGCTACCTCAAAAGAACCCAAATTCAAGTCTAGGATGGCTTTATTTTGCTCATATTCTTTTCCAGAGGAGATCTGGGATTAGATACTGACACATTTCAGTCATGGGGAGGAACACAGCAGAACAATAAGGGTCCTGTTTAAAATCAAGTTAATACAAAAGTAGTAGAAAGCACCAACTACCATGGGGGAAGGGGTAGAATTAGGTTTTATTTTTTGTTGTGGTAACTTCTTGTTCACCTGGCATTAGACCTACCCCATCCTTCAGTCTTTTCTTAGCCCACTGCCTACCAGTTGTGCAGATGATGGAGGTGGTGAGAGCAGTGAGCCGCTCCCAGGACACCAGTCTGAGCAGTGCTGGGTGTGCATCTGTGCCCCAAAACCCCAACAACCCAGACTCCACCACCAGAGCTCACAGAGATCACACTCCATGACTAAATGCAGCCAGGTGGCATTTCTGTTCTGCTTTAAGCTCCAAGTCTGAACATCAAGAAGAGCTAATGCTAGAAAAGCTCATCTCACAAAAGTCTGTATGTGTTGGTTTTACACCATGCATCACTTCCAAGAAGCAAGGAATGCATGAGGAATGGTGCCTCTATAATGAGTTACCTGATTGCAATTGAAGGAGAGCGGCATCGCTACTCACCTTCTGCAATTTGTCTATCATGTCTTCAATGCTGACATCTGCAGTCTGCAACACTTTGCTTTCCATTTGTACCAGCCAGGAGCACAGCTCCTTATTCTTCTCATTGAACACGATCCAGGCATTGAGCCTGTCCTCGATCTCCTGCTTCCTCAGAGACACCTATGGAAAAGCACAAACATTCAGCTCCAGCAACAGTTTTCTCAGGAAGGAAACCAGCAATTATGAGCCTTCTAATTTCTAGTCTGCATGTGATCTTATTCCATTTTGCAGGAGCAGTTATCAAGTGTTCTGCTTTCCTCTTCAAAGCCAGCAAGCAGAGTGTTATTACATCTTATTTTGGATAGCAGGGCAAAAAGTTGACTAGCAAATACCAGATTCTCTCCCTCCGAAGAATGAAACTGAGTGACAGCTTTATAAATAATGTGCTTATATAATAACTTAAATGTTACTCGGTGAAAACCTGAAAATGTCAAACACAGAAGGAATATAAAATACATAATTACTACATACTGTTTAGTATGGCCCCATATATAATACAAGAGAAATAACACTTAGGTAAGTTCTTATTTTTCTGCCACTCTAAGAGAAACTTTGCAACTACTGACTGCAATTATTTTCTCTATATAAAAGCCTCCCTCTTTTCTTTCCATTTGCCCACAAGTAATTGGAGAACTTCCAAAAAATCAGCATCAAGGATCTATGCTTTTCTTGAAACCTATGTATTTTTTACCCCCATCGAAATTACATTTTCCAGGATGGATAAACAAATTGTCTAGACAGAGAAATTAAGGTCTGATAGTGCCTCAAAAAGCAGAGTTATTATCATTGCTCCAATGTCTCAGAAAGAAGCAGGATCACTCTTCCAACTAGCTAATAGCACCTGTCTCCGGCCTAGGGGTCTTAAATATGTATTTGTATTTATTTCTTTACCTTGGCTGCCTGTACTAAGATATATGGGACAATGGAAGTGAAAAATGCTTCAAAAGCTTTACTGAACCAAGAGAAACAAATAGCCCTTCATTCTCACCAATAAATTTTGTCTAAAGACATAACATTTTGCTTGTCTTGGCTGTAAATGGCCACTCTAAATATCTCCCCACGGCAGGGAACACTCCCTCTTCACGTCTCACGTGCACTTCATACAGCCTATGACTCCTCAAAATTCCATTATTGATTCTTATAGACTAATGTCTAATACTATTTTGTACTCCAGAGTGAAGTTTGAATGTGTATTGTGGAAGCAAGGCCAGCTCCCTGTAACACCAGGATCAAAACAGAAGGCACTGAACCATCTCCCACCACGTTGCTTTTGTCCTTTAAATTCTGACTTGTTTTCAAGGAGGGGATGGAGAGGTGAGAGTGATTTCTGAATCCCTGATGGCGATGTAAGGAAAGAGATGAGGATGAAAGCACCTTTTGGGGCACAGGGAAACAGCCTCCCAGGTTCTCCATAGGAAGAAGCCTAGAGATGCCAGGGACCTCAGAAAGTTTCTGAGTGTCTCTGCTCCAGGATGCTCCCTTGTACCCTCAGCCTCAGAAGTTTGGAGGGTGAGCCTTTCATCCTTCCTTACCACCTGCAGCATCTCCCATGTGTGGAGATGAGTTTACTCAGTCAGTGGAAGAGCAGACTATGCTTGGCAGCAAAACAATCACTAAATCCTGATAGATTCTGACTCCATTTTTGCCTGCTAAGCATGGGGCAAGGCAGGATTTTAAGAGCAAGAAGCACCTTTTGGCTGGATAAGCAGTACAGGCTGGGGGTGAAAAACAGGAATGACCCAAAAAATCCCAGACCAGCTTCTAGGAACATGAACCCTTCAAGCCATTGCTTCAAGCACTTTCTCCTCTGCCCAGCTGCCCTGGTACCACCCCCATTTTGCACCCACAGTGTGAGAGCATCGTGTGCATTCCCAAGGGAGGCTAAAATAACACCAAGGCCCGATGGGATGCTGGCTGGGATGAATGGATAGATCTGTGACCTACATGCACCTTGCAAGGGCAGCTCTGTAAATGCTAATCCCTTGAGTGCATCTGCTCCCTCCGCGTCTGTCCCTGCTCAGTTGAGCACAGGCATCTGGCTGCCCCAGGGCCCTGACAGCTGCAGCCCTGAGCTGCTCTCTCACCTCCCTGCCTTTATTCTGCAGACTTTCCTCCACACAATACGTCCTGACTCTAATTTGTTATCCAAAAGGAAGCAGTCACACCAACAGCAGAGCTGATAAAGTCTGCTCTCCTACCCTTGTGTCCAGCGCTGAGCATCACTGTGGGCTCTCCTGAGGCTCATCAGGGCTGTGCAAACACTCAGGACCTCCCTCCACTACAGCACAGAAGAGATTCCTCCCACTACAGATTCTGTGTGCCTAACACAGTCACGTAACTGTCACCTTTTTCCTCCCTCCAAGATAGACTGAACTGAACGCTGTTCCCTCACTGAACGCTGTTCCCTCAGGAAATTAAAATGGAAATTTTGAATAAAATCTGAAGTTAAATTACTACAGGAAATTACTACTTGGATAAACTGTAGTGGAGCACATATTAAAAACAGCTTAATTTTCAGGGCTATTCAACACAGTGGGGACAGCAGGCTTCAGCAGCTCACCAAAAAAATTGAGAAACAACTAAGTTCTCTCATTTATAGGCTTAACTACAGATTTCCATTAGGAAAATGGTTCAGGCATTTTGATTTAAAAACTAATGGCTTGTATTTCTCTGGAGAGGAGAGGATGTCTCTGGAATTATTTTCAGAATTCAGAAAAAATAACAGAGAAAACACTGGTTGTAGAACAACTGTGCAAAGCGATTAAATTCTTCTTCCTCATTGCAATGCAAAAAAAAAAAAAATTAACCCAAATAACTATTTCATCACAACACAGTTTGTGAAATAAGCACAGCTGCTCATTACTCTGGCAGCATCCCCACCAAGACTGCTTTAACTTTGCCCGTGTAAGGGTTAGAAACAAAATAGTAACTGGCTTCAATACTTCTTTACAAACTGTAAAATAAAAGCTATTTACTTGTCACTAAAGAGAAGCAAGAGTTTGGCTTGCTGGTGTGTAGAGCCCCCCAGTAACTTAAGACCCCGAAGTATTTTACCTCTTCCAATCTTGTTAGCAGTGCAAAGTAAACACACATTCAAACTGCATAATAACCTAATGAATCAAGTCCATGTGACTTCGCTGTGAATGTTCCCCAGCAATTTTACATGCAACACTAAATGAAGTGTAATACAGCAACAAGCCACAAAGAATGCAAATGTGTCACAGCATTTTACTGCTACAAAGAAGACAAGTCAGTTCTCAATGTGTTCAAACTCAAGGAGTGAGTATTTAAACACGTTCAAGTTTTCTTTCCGCTGGCATTTTGTTTTAACTTCCCTCTTCCTTTCCCTGCTCCATGCCCTCAGGCAATTCCTGCGCTCATCCCTCCCCCCAGCCCTGCCTCCCTCCCTCCTTTGGCAGCTTGGAACAAAGGCACCTATTCCAGTAAACAGCTGCATCTGGGCACTGGGCAGTTCCACACTCACATCTTACAAAGGGTTTGGACAAAACCCTCGGCAGGACACAAAGGGCGAGCTCCATCCCGGGCCAGCTGCGCCAGGAGCAGCCCCATTCCCACCCAGAACTGCCCGAGCGATCCAAGCCCACGGGAAAGCCCAGGAGAAAGCCATGTGCTGACCGCTCCCCCTTCCCTGCCAGGCCCCATGGATCTCATCCCGCTCCAAACCCCGGAGGAGGTGCAGACTCACCCGCAAGCAGAGCTCTTCCCACTGCCGGTGCAGGTGTTCCACTTGCTCCTTGAGCACCAGCATGTCCTCGGTGAGGATGAGGTGCGCCAGCTCCGCCTTCATGGCCTGCAGCTCCTTCATGTCGTGGGCCCAGTCTGCCAGCGACTGCTCCAGTTCCTGCATGGAAGCGCACCCGCACAAGCCTTGGCACTAAGCTCCTCGGCGTTCCCAACCTGCTGGCTAATCCCCTGCCTGGCCTGTGGGGGAGGAGAGCCGGGAACGTGCGGCCGCCTGTGCCGCACTCTCAGTGGGGCTGGGCTGGCCAGGGCCCCCCGGAGGTCACTGGAACCCGCACTGGAACCCATTGGAGCCCCACTAGAACCCACTGGAACCCCACTAGAACCCACTGCAACCCCACTGAAGCCCGACTGGAGCCCACGGCAGTGCCCTGCTGAGCCGCTGGCACCACCGCTGCATCCCGAAGTGCCGGAGTGCAGCCTGGCCCCGGCGGCTCCCCCTGCTCCAGGGCAGCGTTTGGGGTCTCACACCCAGGTTGGCACACGCTCGCTGCTTCGGGGTTTCCTTTTTTCCTGCTATAATGATTTTTGGACAAGTTGCTTTTCACCTGCATTTGCTCCAGTTTCAGGTTATTTTTCTAAACACATAAAAAATTAAATCAGTTTCCTTCTCTAATGAATGATTTCATAGGCACTTCCTCAGATTTGTCAGGAATATGGAGCTTTTAAATTGCTTGTTCACAGAAAACAGGCTCTCTTTTCTGCTTTGCTCCCTCAACTCCCCTTTCTCTTTATTATAAGTTACACATTTTTCTTAACACTGTTAAAATTGTCACCTAAAAAGCAGAGCACCACTGCGTGCAGCTGGGGAACATGACACTCTACACACAAGGTCCTAGGTCCCATTTTGCAAATAGGCTGCTAGGAAGGGTCACTGGCTTATCTAACCAAAAAAAAAAAACCTTTTAGAGAGAATCCAATTTGTCTCATTTTAAAGGGAAAAAAACCCTGTGTTTGTGTCAGAAGTGTGCTGGGTCTAAACCCTGTGAGGATTTTCATAGGTCTTGGACACAGCTTGAACACTAGAGGAAAAAAACCAAACAAACCTGATACTAAAATTTACCTGGGCTCACACTACTCCTACAGATGTGCACACATGCATTTATATCTCCTAACAAGGGGCAAATCCCTGCATTAACCAAGCTAACTATGGAATTTCATGGGACTTTGCTAGCCTCAGGTAAGATCCAGGACTGGAAGAAAAATAGGTTCATTCTATACAGAAGTGAAGAGCAAGAAGAGGAAAGGAGGTTCCTTCTCCCCCATGCCATTTTAGTCCTTTTCTATACTATGACACCTACTAGGAGCATCTGGACTGACATTATCTGACCCTGATGCCTCTGCAGCTGAATTTCTCTTGCTGGGATGAGAGGCAGAAGCTGTGTGCTCCCGTCTCACAGAAAATTCGGGGCTACAGCAAGGCTGCTGCCGTGGGAAAGGCAGGCAGCACTCACAAAGAAGATTTCAGACAGCTGATAATGAGTTCAAAGCCTTGGCTCGTTAATAAGCTTATTTGTTCCCACTACATAGGTCAACAATTCACTTCATAAAAGGATGATGAAAGACTGACCACTCCAGACAAAATGTCTCCTATCCCTTGGAAATGCTTTTCTTGCCATTTAATTTTCATGGAGCGCTATGGGCTGCAAGGAATTTTGCCACTCCCTTACTCTTAATTTTGCTTCTCTTTAATTATTCCCAGATCCTGCAGGTATGTATGGTGCTTTGCAGAATTACAAGGTCTCTTGCCTGAGGAAGTCCATGTGAAAAATGGATTGGGAAACAAAAAGGGAGTTTCAGTCATAAGCGTAGCAGCCAACTGAGCTGAGAGAAGGGAGCTTTTCCCTTTTGTTTGAGAAACTACTTATTTTATAAATTCAAACTGTAAAGGGAGCAGAAGCAGGAAAAAAATCCAAACACAACTCCTACTCCTAACCTTCTTGGTCAGCTGGACTTTGGAAGTTGGCAGCAATCAGGATGGCGTAAAGGAGAGAAATTCAGTGCCACTGAAGAGCAGGTAAGAGGGAAAACTGATTTTACAGGGATGAGGTGTTGTGCAAAGACTACATCAATTTAAGTACAATACGGCTATTCCTACCTTAAGATGTTCCTTGGCTTTGTGGAGCTCTTCATGTTCAACTGGGAGTGGATCTTTTAATTTCTCCTTTAGCTCTCGCAGTCTGCTCTCCAGTTCCTTGGTTTGCTTTTCAAAGCGGTCACAAGTCTGCTCAAGGAGACCCAAGGAAGTATAAAAAGTGAGGATACTTAATCATGATATACTGAACCACAGGGATATGTTACAAAGTAGCTTCTTCAACCCACTGAAATAAGCAAGCATGTGCTCTGGTTTTTGAACTTTTTTTTTTTTTTTTTTTTTGATACATAGTGCCACCTGCAAAGATTTGGTGCTTGGCTTTACAGAACTTCAAGCCTCTCCTATTTAAGGCTTGCCTTACAGAATATTTCTGCTCATTTTATTCTATTCAGCCCAAGAGGTTTTAAGCATGGTTTTTGGACTGGGGGTTGTATCAGTGACAGTATTCAGTTTTAAGACACACCT
Organism: Pomatostomus ruficeps; assembly: GCA_013400735.1. NCBI lineage: Eukaryota > Metazoa > Chordata > Aves > Passeriformes > Timaliidae > Pomatostomus > Pomatostomus ruficeps. The sequence continues at coordinate 194,213 of VYZT01035230.1, forward strand.
AATGTGCTACCTAGCCATGAGAGTAAATTCATTGCTCAAAGGAAATCAATATGACTGGTCTTTCTATTTAGATGTTCAACAACATGAGCTGGAACAAGTAATGTGAACTCTAAATTTTAGCGTCACAGCCCAAAGCAGGAGTGAGCTCCAGGCCACGGGGAGCATAAGAACAATGAGAGCAGGTACATCCATTGCTCCAACAAATGGAAGCCAACTCAATTTCCTTTGGAGAATCAGGGGACCACAGTTTTAGCTTCCCACAAGCCCTGATGACCCATGACAGGCAGTTCCCTCGGAGTGCCCCTGCAGCGAGCAGCAGCTCAGCCCAGGAGATGCTGGGACAGGGAAGCTCTTGAAACCCAGTGCCAGAGCAGCAGGTGGGGAGGGCATCACCTACCTGCAGGGTGCCACTGAACTGCATCTTCTTCTTCTCCAGCAGGGCCTGGGTTTTCCCCCAGCGCTGCTGTAACTGGCTGAGCCCCTCCTGGAGAGCAGCGCTGGTGTCAGGATCGGAGACTGTGCGCAGCTTCTCCCCGACATCGATGACCAAGGTGTACATGGCTTGCCACCTCTGAAGGATCACTGCCTTACTCTTGAAAAGAAAAAAAAATTAACTTTCTAAGCTGTTCTTAGACAGCTACAGAAGTGCTTTCCCAGTATTTCACTTGGGAAGATCACTCACAAGATACTACTTTGTTCATATTCATGAAAGAGCAATCAATAGATCTTCTCCTATCTGCTTCTTTAATTTCAGAAAAGTCCTGTTTCCTCTGATATTTTGATTTATACAACTCTACAATAGCTTTTCCCAGACTGAATCTATAGGGTAAAAGTGCAGCAGTCAAAAAAAGATGGAAATTCAGTTGTATGAGTTACTCAGAACTAAAAATGTAATCTAAGTTCTGCAAGCACCTCTAGCATCAACATCTTAGGCTAATTTTTTCAGAGATAACAGCTCTGTTAATCATGACATACTCCAAGTGAAGTAAGCCATCAGTAATGATTTGCCCCTAACAAATTGATCTCTAACACAAGGAGATATAATCAGGGTTTCTTTCTGTAGAACAGCAGCAGGAGGAAAAGGGCAATTTGCAGTGGGAGGGAGAAGACTTTCTGGCTTTTCTCACTAAGAAAAAGCTTGAGCACTAAGTTGTAAAATCTTCTGAAAATCACCATTACACAGCAGGTAGAAATAAAATTGAAATACAGAAGGCAAGCACCAAATGGAATACTGGTATTGTGTTAATCCATCAGCACTAGGTGTGTGGGTACACAATATAAATCTTGGACTGTGCAAATGGCATGCAATAATACGATTCTAAAAGGTTTTAGATTGCCTCAAGCACCCATCAAATTCACTGCTTGTTTCTACCTTCCTATAAAACAAAGAGGTGCATAGTTAAATGGAAAACCAAAATATCCAAAATTAACGGAGGAAAGTGTTTTTTTCTACTGCATGCAAAATGCAGAACTCACTGTCCTGAAGAACTGCTGACCAGGTTTGTATATCTTGGAGTGAACAGACTCCCTTGCAAGTGTTTTATCCTTTGTTTCTGGCATCTCCTGTCAATCCCTGCACACACAGGACCTATATGGCCTGTCCTACCACATAAGTACCTTCCTTCAGGCAAACTAAAATGCCTGAATTCAGCAGTCATGTCAGTAAGATGCAGACAGACCTAGAAGTTACCTGCTGACTATGGTGTCTGTCTCATCTTCTGGTACCCTGAATTTCCATTTTCAAATCCATAAGATTTTTATTGCATGCAGGGCTACTAAATGACAATGCTGATGAAGAAGTTCCTGAGTATAAGGAGCCTTTCACAATGTCACTGCTTTGTCATCTGTGCTCAGCTCTAAGAAAAAACTGTCAGCAATAATCTCTCCCCCAAGAAAAGTGTGTGATTTTAAAGCTTTCTACCTTACTGGACAGAAGTTGTTTCAATCTGAGGGAAAAAACCCACATATTTTAGATTTATGAGAAATAGACACAGTACCTTGAAATCGTGAATTACATTTCTAAGCTGGTAAAGGCTGTAACAGTCCTGGCTCTTCACGGCTGCGAGGAAGCTGTTTGTGTCATCAAGAAATCTGGTGAGGCTCTGCAGGGAACTCCTGAAGAGCTGCCACTGGCTCACGAGCCCATCAATATCTTTCTTCCTCTGCTGAACCATCCGGATGACATTCTGCCACTGCTCTTTCAGCAACGTGAGCTTGGAAATAAACTCTGTCCTGAAAATTAGAAGTGCTGAGTGTTTATTTTCATCTCAAGGCTGCATATTACAGTAATTGTGATGGCTCTCCATTTGCAAAGTTGTTTTCCAATTATAAAACCCAGCAATGCAAGAAAGCTCCCTGCAGCTCTAAGCTCAGCCCTGCTCTCTGTATTCCATCTCTTAGGCAATCCAAACAACCTTTTACATGATACAAAAAAGGATAAGGCAAGTCAATCTTGCAGTTGTGGTATAGAAACATACATAGTACAGCAATCAGACACAATATGCATGAAACTTCTCTGAAGAATGAGAAGGTCAGTGCTGGTGAGACAAGGTCACTGATTACACTCCAAAATTCATCTGCAATGGAAAATTGCGCAGTTATCGAACCCATTTAAGCAGTTATTGTGTCCTCTTCTATAGCATGGTCAGATGATCCAGCAGATCTGGCTGGTTGATTAAGGCAACCCCATATATCACTTCTGCTTCCCTGCAGGAGGCCATGGTCCCTGATTTACTCTGATACAAACCCCTGCCTTTGCTGGGGGTAGTTCCAACACAAAAATCCAGCAACTCTGCTTAGCTTAGCCCTACCTTTCCTGGCAGCTTTCAGCCAATTTGTGGATTTCATACTGGAGCGTCTGAGGGGAGCACAGACTCTGTCCTGTCAAGTCTCTGGAAGCAGCAAGCCCTGGCAGGGAGGGGAATGTGTTCACCCTAAACACCTGAGGCAGCTGAACCTCTGTTCACAAACATTGCCTGCTGTTTCTCACGCTACACTGACTAAAAGTGTGAGATCCTACTGATAAAAAACAGGTTTAGGTACCATATGTTTTGGGTTTCATGGCCAGTGACTCAATGCCCTGTCATGTGGGCAAGGGGCAATGTGGACAGTCCACACCTCTGCAGTCTGAGAAGCAGAGAGGTCTAGGAAGAAGGAAAGGATCCGTCATGTGCAGCATCCTCATTACGCTCTGTGGGAAGGCAGCTTCTCAACCACAGGCACACAACAAATGACTCCTGTTTGGGAGCAATTATTTTTGTTTTCAGCCCAGCCAGTTACTATCCCCAATGCAGTCTGGCCAGGGCACCTGTTTTCTCACTGCACCTCCTCATGCTTTTGCAAAATGTGACAGGTGGTCATTTAAAGCGTGAACCTCGCCAAGAATTTGGAATTACATCCTCATAAGAGCAAAGATTCAATACTAATTCCAAGGAAGACAGCATATTCACTGAACTACCAAGATCTTAAGGAGAAAACCAAATAAAGTACCTTTTCTCTGCTTCTCCGGATTCCAAGGAGAGTAGAACTTTTTCTATGATAGAATTAAATGTTTGCTGATTTATGGAAATCTCAGTCTGCAGCATCTGAAAATGAGAGCAAGTTTTAGCTATTCACTGAACAACCTTTACTATAAAAGCTGCTTCTGCTCCTCTAGAGTGACAGCATTTATTTAATTGGAAATACTAAAAACTATTATTTTCAGTTAGTATCAAATGCACTCTAAGAGTCCACACTTTTTTGGATACCAGGAGGAATTTGCACATATGTGATAGCAGAACCCACCATGAGCTGGACGATACAGATCTGAAACCTAAAGTTTTTTGACTCATTAATGAGAAATTCAATCTAGACAGAAGTCTTTAGAAAACATATAAAAAGGCCATATCTAAAGGTGAACTTATGGTTTATCACAAGGAGCAAAAGTTCATTCTATATGCTATTCCATTACAATGAATGAATTTAGTTGGAGAGGTCTAAGTAAAAAGAAAAGAACTTCCTCTTGGCCCTAATGAACATCACTAACATGCAGAGACTAAACACCCTGTGGAATTAGCCTCAGTACTTTGGGTAGTGTGAAGCTATGGTTCACTGAACAAGGCTCACCTCAATGTCTCAGGATGTTTTAGCATTTACTAAATCTTTTTTTTTCTCTGTACTTTGGTTATTTTTCCATTGCTAGCATGCAATGTACCTCCTGCTCTGAATTGATACAGTGTGAAGCACTGTCTCTCTAAAACAAATAGGAAGTGTTTGGGAAAATGCCAGCAAAGAGAAGTTTCCACCAAAATCTAATAACTGGTCAAACCAGAAATACACTGTGAAAACACTTTCTTTTAAATGCTTTTCTACCAGAAAATGGTAAGATTGCCGCCAGATCTCCAGCAAACTATCTAGTTAGTTGCCACAGGCTCCAGTGCTCTGGGACAAGCAGACAAATATACCTCAGGGCAGGAGAAATTTAGGACTTCCATGACACAACACTTGATGATGCACTCCTAAAGGTCTGATCCCTGAAAAAAGGATCTGTCCATTTTGGAAAAGGAGTTTCATGTTTCAGAGTTTTTCTCTTAAAAGGCATTTCAAGAGTGAAATACTCTGTAAAATCCTGCCCAGATCTGATTTCAAAATGCACAGCATTTTCTAGTGATTTCCTCCTGCCTTCATCATTCAAGATGCTGCTTCCATTTTTAGAGTTGGCTTTACCTCATATACTCTCTGTTGCTCTTGCAGTTCTTCAAACCGTCCTGGAATATCTGTTTTTAAGGCTTCTTTCATTTTTTCTAGGAATTTCATCCACTTTTCACATTTGCGAAAGAATTTCGTCTCATCATTTTGAGCCCCCTCAAGCATACTGTAAAACAAAACGAATAACCAGAAACTCGTGTTGGTGGATGTTTTTCTGGGTATGTTTACAGATGGTCTAACGTGGTGGTTAATAACATTAACATAGCGGGGGTTTCACTTGGCACTCTGCTCCCTCCCCTAGGAACATCCAGGTTTTTGCTTCAAGTGACTTGGAATACAAATAGCCACTGAAAAATCAAGGAAACTGAAAGGGCAGAATTCCACCTGGCAAGCCCCTGAGAAAGCTGAGAACAGATTGCAAGACTTCTCTGCTTTAACCTGGTTTTCATTTTACTCACAGAAAAGGAAATTATTACTAGTGATTTTTTTTGTTTGCATTTCAGACCTGCAACATTCCAGAGCAGCTGCTGTTTTCTGACTCCACTGCCGAGTCAGGCTCTGCATTTTCTTCAGGGTGAAGTCACTGAGTGGCAGCTTTATGCTTGCTTCATTCAAACTCTCTATGCTTGGAGAAAGTGCAGCAAGCTCCAGTGTCTGATTCTGGAAGTAAAGAAAAAATAAATTATTGCAAAAAAATACTGCCTTTCTTTCATGTCAAAGAAGTACAGAAGCTTATTCTCCAAAACACTAACTTGAAAAACCCCAACATTCCCATGTTAACTTCAAAAAATGTAGGAAACAAAAAACTTGTAATTCTTTTACACAAGGCTCACTTTTCCAACAGTGCTGAACAGATACTCAAGAACTGGTAGTTCCAGATTTATTTTGTAATTTCCTCAGTTTCCCTACACTGAGGGGAGCAGAGCAAAGCTCCAGAGAAAAGCTGGGGAAAAAGACCTCCCATCAACCCCAAATGTGGGTGATTTTGCTCCCTTCCATGCAGGCATTTGGCCTGCAATGCAGATCTAGAGTTTCAAAACTTTAATCATTGCTTTTTGTGTTTTGGCTGAATTATAGTTACTCTGATGGAAGTGCTGTAACTGTGACATTTGGGACACAAAGAGCACCTTAAAGGGGGCAAGAGCTGAGTTGTATCCTTGTATTTGGGAATGCAAACGCACCATGAGCAATTCTGAGTTGTCTCCTTCCTCCAGACAGAGGCTATCAAAGGTGTCTGTGCAATTCTTGACACGACTCTCCAGTGTTTCAAGGCAGTTGTTGAAATCCTCCAGTTGTAAAAGATTGAACTGTGGCAAATATTGCAAATTTACGTTAATTACTATTTAAGACACTTATCAGTATTTGAAAAGGAGCAATAGGCAGTATTATCAGGAAAACAAAGAGATGTTAAACCTAAATTCTAATGCATTTATTATTCTCTATTGAACTTTTTTTCCATTTTTCAGCTGAGTAAGAGGAAAATTTAACCCAAAGCAGAGAGCAAGAAACTGTACCTCAAAATCCTGAGACAAGGGTCTGAAAGGAACAGGGGTTCCTGTGATACCTTTTGTAGCTTTGTGCAGTTTAACTTGTTGTGAAATTGTCAAGTCAAAACTCAGCATATTAGAGGGGGGAAACTTGTGAAAATGAGGTACACACAAGGCCTGCTCCCACAGCCCCACACCGCCAAGGCTGTGCAGCTTACATGAGCTCTGTGGAGAAATCAGTAGGGCTGGAATTCAACTTTCCTTTAACAGAACAGCACTGGGAAAGCTTCTGCCTTCTTTGCAGAATTAAACTCCACATCTCTGAGAACACTTACACAGCAACAGTTTTAGAAGGGATGAATGGCAAAAACTGGTGTGTGGAGAGAGATTGCTGTGGTAATACTACAGGGCGACACCAGAGAAAATCACTACCCAGAAATGCATTTTTTCATGCAGCGAGAAGTTCACAGGGAATATGAGAAACCTGTTATCTTCCCAAAGATTTCTGGCTTCCAGCCATTAACTGTGCTGGTAGATGGAGTCATAAATAGAGCTGGCTTCAAATTTCTCGATGAATTTGGGTTTACTTTAAAACAAAACAATTCATTGAAACCAGACTTCTCCATAGGAACAGACTAACTCGACATCAGTAAATGTCCAGCAGTACATTTGCTTGGAAGTTTTCTCAGGAATACCTGTGCAGAGAACTCAATCCTCCACTTCTGTGAGCAGAGGTCCTGGATCCGGGTCTCCCCACACTTTGCCTGAACAGGAATGTGAATCTGGTCCTCAAAATTACATCAACTGGCCACGGTTTTCTGTTTGGTTTTAGGTTCACTACATGAACTCTCTACCAAGGAAAACTGAGGCCCATAGGTTTTTTTCAAGGCAGAGTTAAGAAAGTTTACAACTTACTTCAGTGTTCACAAAATAAAAATACATTTCCTAATCTTTAATCATCTGAGGGTCCTGGGGACAATAGGCCCACTTACAAAGGCTGTTACATCAACACAAGCAGGTAAGGAAGGAAGGAAATCCTTCCTTCACCTGTCCCTCTGGCTTCAGGTATTATTTCTTTATATAGTTGATCATCCTGTTGAGTTTTATTTAATTGAAATTTCAATTCAAGGATTATAGTGTTCTAATAAAGAATGTGGCTCACACAGGGCTCTAATTACCCCACACTGACAGCTAACTCAATATAAAAGAAAAAAAATAATACCTGAAGTTCATCCAACTTCCTCTGCAACATCTTTTCCAAATAGGTTGCTCTCTGGAATGGCTGCAGCTTCTCCATCAGAATGGCTTCAGCAGCTGTCCCAGCCTGCTGTTTAATCCTGTCAGCCTGCAAATAAATCTGGGTTCGGCATCCTACTATGTTTTGAAGGCCATGCTGTAAATTCTGAAGAGAAAAGGGGAAAGGGGAAAAAAAAAGTCAGCGAATGAATCAGATCATCATTCATGTGCCACTTTGATTTGGTGTCTTTTGTTGCCGTAACTAAACTGTTTTTGTTGATCCCATCTGGGAGCCAAACTCAGCTATGGCAAAAGCTTCAGTGTTTCACTTGGAGGATAATGGGAATTGCATCCATGGAGTTCAAAGTTCACTGGAACACCAGCGACTTCAGGCAGCGGGATACTCCTGCTCCAGGGGAAATCAGGGAGGGAAATCAGAATATCCCTGTCTACAAGATGTGTGTACACTGGCAGATGGAGGAACTGGCCCATGCTGCAAATGAGAAATGCTATTTAGTTACAAACATACCAGCACTTTGGATCCCTTAATGACTGAGAACTATGGGTTTCATTTTATTTATTCTTCTTTACTAAGAAAGATGCTAAAAACTATGCTCTAAAGGCAGTACAAGAACAAGGGGAGCAATTTTAGACTCATTCAATGGATTTGATGTTTTTTTTTAAACAAGACAACTGAAATTTACTTTTAGCCATGAAACCCCCTGAAATGTGCCACTGTGTATTGTCTTTTCTGAGAATAATGAGCAAAGTCTTCTGATCAATAGCAAAGAGCATACACATTTCCCTAAAAAGCAAAACGGCTCTTTCTTCCTGACTCTTCTGTTTGAAAGGATCATATTATAAAATACCACTCCAGCCATTTAATAAATAACCCATTTTGATTCCTTATTCTCTATACAGGACTTTATTTTTATTTCTTGTGGTGACAGAAAGCCATACAACCATAATCTTTCCTAATATATAGAAAGGAAAAGATTAGAGGGATTAAAATACAATTTTGCAATGCACATGTATATTCAAATACTCATAACTCATATGCCATTTCACTGATCCCCATTCTTCTAACTCACCACTTAAAAAAACCACAATAAATTCCACGTGTTCTACCCACACACACCAGGACAGGATCCAGAGTGCTAATGGCATTCAGGTGGCCATGCCTTGTTTAGTAGGTGTAACGCTCTTCCCAAAAATTTCCAGAAAATGCAATTCCTTTTTGCTGACATATTGGTGAATTTCTGTCACAGCCATTAGTAGATCAGAAGAAAGTAAAAATGCTTTGGTCTAGGTTTTGCTGCTGTAATTTTTTTTCTGACAAAGAAAGATATATATGAATTCTCCTTCCTGTAATATAAAGTTTCTTATTAGGCCACATGCAAAATGGAATACTCTGGACTTCTTCCAATTTGTAGCTAGAGATGCATAAAGCATGATGAGTCATTGCTCTGTCCTGACATCAGGATAATTACACTTCTTTACTGCAGTCTGAAGAAACCAAAAATGTCAGAACCTAATGACAGCTTTGCTGCCTGAGAGAGTCCAATGTGCCGTGTGGTCTCAGCATGAGATCTCATTTGCCTAAAGTCAAAAGCATTTAGAATAATCTAATGAGCTCAGGAATCTGTGAACTCATCAGACCAGACCAAAACACGGTACCAAATGCAATTAAAACCAATTTGAAGGCTGTGAAAGACCTCAGGATGGTCCTGTGCTCTGCAAAACTGCTCTTTTTTCCCCAGCTATTGTTCTAGTAGATATTATCTCTCCTCCCAAGCATTGCCCCATAAAGTAAATTATTTTTCTTTCAATGATTCCATCCAATACAGGGCTGATTCTTTGTGTAGAGCAGAAAAAGAAAGAGATGGAATATGACTCTCTTCTGTTCCCTTCATCCTACACTAACTCTGGTTTGGCCTCAGGATCTTGTTTAAAGGAAATACAAAGGTGCCTATTCATGGAAGAAACCCACAGATTTTATCTTTTCCACTGACTGGATTATTGGTATTCTTTTGACTTGTTTCTCAAAAATAAATCTTGGTTTGTACAGGGCAGCGGAGACTTATTCATGTACCTTCATGTCCTGTATCCTCTGCTCCAGGGTCTCTATCATGCTCTCCTCAGGCACGTGAGCATCCAGGAGCTGACTGCACTGCTGGCTGTACTGCTGTAGCTTGGCTGCTGTCTCAGTGCACAGAGCATCAAAGGGCTCCCAGAGCTGCACAGCTGCCTGTGCTGCCCGCAGCTGATCCGTGATGTCTTCATTTACCGAGTTCCACCTGCCCAAATAGCAAAAGATTAAAGCATTTTCCTAGCAGGTTCTCCTCCAGAGTATGATTTGGCATAGGATTCCTGTGGGAGCTGCTTTACATCCACACCCATGCTCCTGAAAGCCAGAGTTTGTGCTGTGGGACCCATCACGCGAAAGGTATCCAGGTAAAAGGTACAAGTTCCCCATCCCTGAAAGTGTTCAAGGATGGATGGGGCTTGGAGCAACCTGGTCTGGTGGAAGGTGTCCCTGCCCATGGCAGGGGGTTGGAACTGAATGATCTTTAAGATCCCTTCCAACCCAAACCATTCCATGAGTCTGTGATTCTACTCCTCACACAGGTGCCCTCAGAGAGGTGAGTTGCATTATAATAGATCTAAAAATCTGACAGATGTTGAAGTCCTGCCTCAACAATTTGGGGTTTATTTAAATACTAATAACTGGGGTCTGGTTTTGCAGGCTTACCTGGTGTGTGCCTCCATGCACTTCTGGTCAATGATGTCTGCAAAGGAGGGGGAACAGTTCTTCTTCAGGTTACTGGCAGCAGCCTGGAGCTTGGCCCAGCTTTCTTCACTGTTCTCTGATTCTTCTTGAAGAGCCTGCAGAATGGATTATTGCAATTAATTGTGGGGATAAACAACCTCAGTGTAACTTCCCCTATAGATTGGTAGGGATATGGCAGCAATAATGCCAGACTTCTGCAGCACAGATTAAAATGTCTGCAGAAAATGTAGCACCTGTTCCTAAAAATTAGGAAGCTAAGAGTGGTGAAACGGTCCAAGTTAAAAAAAAATCACTCAGGAGACCTATTTTAAACTGAGATAATTTATTGGCTGTTAAAGAAAAAGCTCATTTAGCAAACCCACAACCTTGAACTGAATAAATGAATTTTCTAGAAACCAAAAATGCTTTTATTTTAAGCCACTGTTTCTACTGGCAGTAAAGTTGGCTCCTGTCCTCAGCTGCATGTTCCCCCTCCTGATACAGGCAATTACAGCATATCTGTGAGCTGCTCCAGGTTAAAAGTGAACAGGGTGCTTGAAGGAAGGAGGTAAGAAGGTGCCCAGTTCCTTCCATTTATTGCATGAGCCCAGGTGAGGATGGACAGCACTTGTGCAGGGTTTACTGCCAAGAGTCCCACACCCAGCACGCACAGCCGCAGTCTGTCCTGCACCACTGCTGATACCACTCAAAAAAACCCCAAAACAGGCCTTATTTACAGGGAAACAGGGAGTGCTTGCACAGCTTTTCAACACTTACTTAAAGCCAGGAAAGGGGATTTTAGCCAGAGCTGTGAAATGCTCAGACCCAGGGCCAGCCTGACTGCCTGCTCCAGATGCTCCACTTGGACTCTGTAAGAGCCAGGCAGAGCAGCAGGATGATCCAGAGCATTTCTGTCTGGCACTCTGCCTCATCCAGAGGCTGTGCAGGAGGCTCCAGCTCTCTAGAGGGTGACAGCATAGTTGAACTGGTGCTGGAGCAAGCAGAAATGCCAGGCTCAGCATCAATACAACGTGCAAGGGAGCATCAGGACCTGGTGTGCTTTTTTCTTGAACCTTGGTACCTAAATTGTACCCAAGTTGAACTTACACACTACACAAAGTCAGAAATCTGAAAGTACTCCTTAATGCCTCTGGAGGTAAAAAAAATTAGTAATATTCCACTAATGTCAATGTCATGATAATAAAGAAAAACTTGCTCAGATACATTTTTGTCTTTTTTCCAGTGGAGTTTGTTTGCCAAAAGGCATAGAATGAAGTACAGAAATACAACAACTTTACCTGGAGAGTTTTGATCTGTTTTTTCAAAGCTTCCAATGAAGCTTCTTCCCCAGAAGGTTTGCACTGGTCTATGCAGTACAAATATCTTGTTGTCATCAAGCTGACTTCTGCATAAATTTCATCATATGCTCTCCACTGCTCCAGTATTGACTCCATTGAGGCCTTTAGCTGTGCAACCTGCAGACAAACCATTTTTGTTAATATTTCTCGGGTAGTCCTGGCATATAAATCACCTTTAAATTGATTTAAAAATCTAAACTCAATGCTCAGTCCATGACAATCCACAAGAATTCTCCAAGTTGGAATATTTTCCTACTTGGTAAGGAATTGTGCAGGTTTGAGACAAAGCAGTAAACCATATCTAGAGTGAAGTATAAGCATTTGCTGGAAATTAAAATTTCACTGGAGTTCAAGGTAGCACTATTCTGTCAGCCACAACTCAAGAACAGCCCAGGAAGTACTGAAATAATGAACTGCTGATTCCCTCCTGCAAAAATCAACCTGAAGTGGGAGGAAGTTGAGAGCCTTAATCTTCTTAGGAAGCAGACAGTTTGATCCAGAGATCAAGTTTCCTTTCAAGGACAGAAATTTGAACAGAAATTGATTTGTGTGGAAGACACAACTTCAATGCTCTGAGAGCTGTCATCCCTCTTATGCCATTGTGCTCTAATAATGCAGGCCCACCTGGATGCCAGGCTAGCAACTTCACAATTCTCATATAAAATTAAATTATGGGTTTCCCCTTTGTATTCTGTCTCTTTCATTAGTACAGTTGTCTAATCTATAAGGGCTTCCATTTGCCACAGACTCCTAGACACTGCAAACACAAAACCACAACACAAACACATTCCTCCTTCAGTCATTTCTACCCTTCTGTATCAGGGGAGCACATGAGGCATGTCCTGAAACATTCATCCAGTTCAGTACCTATTTTCAGTCATGCTTGGAGAAAAGCACGAAAAGCGGGCAGACAAACAAGCACATCTCCAGGAGACCTGACCAAAGCCAGATGCCAGATTTCAGCTCTGACTGTGCAGCCACACAACGGAAGATGAAAACATTTCCAAGCCATAGTTCACCCTAAATAGACTGCAGAGATCATTTCATCCCCGTATCCTAGTTTCAGGCACACACAGGCTGGTGCATTAATCATCCCTATTCTCTCTTGAATCATGGTACAGGTGGGAGGAATCTCTAATTGCTTTTTGTAGCCTGTAGCTAATTACTGCCCACACAAGGAAGATGGAAAGACATCGTTCTCGGGAAATGTCTCTGGGCCACAGACTCACAGGCTTGAGCTCAACCTACGGACAATTTAATCAAGGAATTACATCTCCTTAGCTCTATATTAGAAATCTCTGCCTGGCTCTGATGTGAGCAGTCACCCGTGGGAAGGAACCTGCACTTGCTGTTTCACTGCACACACAGACAACTCAGCTCCAAGAACATCCTGCAGTCTGCAAGTTCAGTAGTTAAGTCATAAATTCCTAAAATTAACATGACCCATTGTGACCGTAAGAAGAAAAAAAGCACCAGGCTGTAAGTCCTGCCAATTTCTATCCCCAGCTATATATCAGGAGGAAAAGCTTTCATCATGTACACAGACATAAATTTCCCTGCTTTCTTGGTAAGAAATAATCACATCCTTTCTGTTGAAACCTAGACCAGGAAGCAGCAGATCAATACTGGATCAACATATCCTGTGGAAGAGTTCAAGCAAAAGGTTTCAGGTTTCACTTTTTCTCCTGAGGAGAAAAGGCAAGAAATTTATAATAAAAAGTGTAAAGCAATCTTAACTGGAAACACAATCACTCCATCATGTGTAATTCTCTACAGTATATGGTTATTTATTATCACAGATTTAAATCTATAAACATACTCGTTGTTATCTCTCCTGCATCTAACAATTACATCCACATAAAAAAAAGATCAGCTCCAAGTATAAAGATAATATAACTATAAATACAAACTGCTGGGGAGTCAGTCTTCATGGGAAACCAATCTGCCAGACTCTCCTTGAAGCAACTGGAAACTACACAGGATTTGAAGATGGTAAAAGCCACCCTGGTGTGTGGATGGAAGAGTAACTGGGAGGTGGAAAAGCTGCAGTGAGAACAGGGCCAGAGTAGGCAGCTTCCACCAGCTGCACTACAGGGGAGAAAGAGCAAGGTATGAAAGAGGAGATCAAGTAAGAGAGTTTAAGGTTTCCATTTTCAGCTTGACAGAAAAATAGCAGTGCAATTTCTTTATTTTCTTAAACTGCAGATGGGGATCTGTCCCTTCTCCCTTTGTACTCAAACTGCTTCAAGATCAGATGAATTCTTCTCTCCCAACTTTGGAAATACTTAATTCACATTACAGTAAATTACCTTCTTAGGAAGGTAAAGAGTAAGGAATACTTTGCATCTTTTTTGTACCAGTTCCTGCCATCCCATGGAGAAGATTAATAATGCTGGTGGTCAGAACATGTAGTGGAGGGAACCTGAACACAAGCAAGGCTTTTACCTGGTTTACAATGCTGTCCTTCATTTCACACAGCTCAGCTATCCTGATAGACTGAGCTGCTGGGGTTTGTTCTGCACTACCATTTGAAGCCAGACTCTGCTTGAGCTCATCAAGAGTTTTGGATTTCGTCGTGAGTTGATTTTCTAGCTCCTAAATAATGAAAAAAAAAAAAAAAAAGAAGAAGAGATTTTTTAACGAGACAATAGAAAAAAACTTCTGTGTGAGAAGCTTAGATAAATCCTTCTTTAAAACCAATTTTGTGTCATTCTTCAGTCATGCAAAGGTAAGATAGGAACTGATTTTGCAATGGGCAGCAACTGCAGACTGTCAGAGTAATAGGAACCAATTATTAGCTGGCTCCCACCTGTATAAATTTTGAGGGATCTGATGCCTAGAAAAACATAATAAAGGACACCCAGATTCTTGAGGCTGCTGCAGAGAGACTACACTACACTCTAGGGCAGAAGTAGAGAGGGTTGCTATTTCTCCAAATGGGACTGTGTAGTTTCCCTGACAGCCTAACAACTTCTAGGAAGTTATTTTCAGTTTGTCCCTTTACTCAGAGGGACTCCCATGGGAGAAATTCCAGTGAAATCAATTCCAATAAAATCAAGTGAGAACAATCTCCAATGAATGAAGATACCTGGTAGAATAACTCCCTTCCCAGCATAACCAGCAAGATTTTAAGATAGTTTTGACATGCTGGGGAAAGCTCAGCAGGAAGTTCTTCACAACGTGAGGAACTATCCATACACGCAATGGGCCATAACATTTTCCTGTAATGCTACACATAAAGCCATGAGCTTTTTTACCTCTCACTGACTGTCCTCAAAACATTTTCAAGTTTGGACCTCATTTTTATTGACCAAATGAATTTTAATGAAACATTTTAGCCAACTGTGTCCTAGCCCTGTGTGTTGCTGTGAGCAGATGAGTGTTTAGTCCAAGCTACCCTTCGGTCTTTCTTCCGTTCTGGCCCCTCCACACATTTCAGAGACAGAAGTAACTCAGTGTGTAACAGAGCACTCTAGACAATAAAAGCAGCCTACTATAAGAGAGAGATGTAACCATGGCAATGAAAGAACAAACATTCCATGTTAAAAAACAGAGAGGAAACACTGTAGTGAATGAAAACAGCAGACTGTCAGAGTAATAGGAACCAATTATTAGCTGGCTACCACCTGTATTAATTTTGAGGGATCTGATGCCTAGAAAAACATAATAAAGGACAGCTAGACCCTTGAGGCTGCTGCAGAGAGACTACACTCTGGGGCAGCAGTAGAGAGGGTTGCTATTTCTCCAAATGGGACTGAGTAGTTTCCACGACACTTCCATCACTGAGCTCTTCAAACTAATGAAATTGATAGCTTCTGCCATGGCTGTGCTGAACTGAGAACTACTTCTCTTGGAAGTATCTTGGAATACAATATTGCTACACAACAATATTGCTGCACAACACTCCAAATACCATGAAGCAACAGCAGATGCATCTTCAGTTGGAGGAAAACACCACAGAATAGCCACTCGCATTGAAAGTGGCTCTGGCTCTTTATCACCTGAACGCTACATGCTTTAATTAAAATGACATTGTAGAATTCTTCTGGGAAATGGCAACTTCCTTTACATTTCTTTGTTAAAATCTGTGCAGTTCCTTTGTCTAGACGCAGCAAAGTGTGCTAAGTAGGGTTTTTACAATAGTATCACTCATGCAATGCTTTACCTTGCAGTCATCTAAGGTGTTCTGTGCAGAGATCAGACTCGCTGGGGTCTGTAAGGATCTCAGTCGATCACTCTGAGCTTCCAGCCACTTGCGCAGGGTCTGGGCTTTGTTCTCGTTCTCAGAAATATCCTCCAAAATGTGCTCCAGGTCTTGTATCTGCAAGTTACAGAACCGTTTTAACTTACTTAAACCTACAGGCGGGCAGAAACAGGGCTTCCCCTCCAATGACAAAATTTTAGATTACGAAATCTATGCTGAAGATACAATTTAGGGAAAATATTTTTAGAGAAAAACCTAAAAAGTTTTGCAGGCTCTTTAGGATCTCCCATTTTCCTTGGGAAGAAACAAGGCAGTGTGTGCTCTGGAGCTGGGAGACCTGACAAGGTGGGGGACCCTGGGCTATGTGGACAGATTCATACAGAGTCTGAATATCTCATTCTCACTAAAACCCACCAACAAAGCTACTAATAAGAAAGGGACCTTAAGTCTCCTATCTTCAGTCTTGGCCCTGTGGATCCATTAAATCTAGAATGGAATTTCATGAAAATGGTTAGAGAAGATAACTTTTCCCCCTAAGAAAATTGAAATTTCAGTGGAAGTTTCATGGAAATTTTCAATTGTGCAGGAAAGGAAATTTCCACTTGAAAATGTTTCTGGAAGACTTTCTGAACTAAAAAATATTGGGAATTTTCCATCTGACCAGCAGTTTTTGTATCTGAATTCAGAGAGGACAGCTTCTCCCAAATCTGTATAAATTGAGACACAGAGATGAAAGAGGAATGTGTTGGTAGAAGGATTCATGGCAGCAGCCTCATGGGATTTTGGGATTCTAAGCTCCTCCATGTTTTTTCCATATCATGAGTCACACCAGCTTTTCTGGGCATTGGGGCACATAAGCAGCAGCATCTAATTCTGGATGCATGGATTATTCCCAGCCTTACTAGGACAGAATAATTGTGAGGCACTGCCTGAAATGGATTTTCTCCAGAGAAACAGATTATGTGCTGATAGGAAAATTCTGCACGTCGGCTGATTCTATCAGCTGCTGACCTTCAGAGCACTCCAGTGAGAAAGCATATTTAACTACTGCAGGAGAAGGACACCGACACAAGGTAACCCATTTCCAGTGACCCAGGAGGGCTGGGGCAGGGCTGGGAACTGATCCCTAATATGCCATGTCCAGGAGGCTTCTATGTCCCCATCTGAACGTGGCTGTCAACACTGCTTACTTAATAACCACTGTTTTCACGAACCCAACTGCTGCAACAGGAAAACTGCTGGTAGCTTGGTACATCCCTAATACAGAGCAGTGGCACAGGCAAGATCAGAGTTATAAATAAGAGAGAAGGCATGGGAACTCAATCCAACCTTTCTGTTGAGGGATGCCTGCAGCCTGTGCCACCGCAGGTTCATCTCGCCCAGACACTCGGCAAACTCCGTCCTTTCGTAGCGCTTGCTCTCCACGTCACAGGTGCTCATCTGCAGCAGGGACTGGTTCACAAAATCCACCATCCACTGCTTAAAGTTCATTTCCATCATGTATTCCTGCAGGGGCAAAAAAGAGGAAGAACAAAAATGTAAACCAATCAGTTTTGTATTTTTAATCTCATTGGTTCCGATGATGCTTCAAGGTGGCTATGGGATGTTAATGACTTTGTTTGAACCATAACCTAAAATATTTTTCTGAAAGAGACCTAGCTGTAGGAGTAATTCTCAAATTTTAACATTCTGCATCTGCGTAGCTGTTTCCATACACTGAAATTTCTGAAGAAAATCTCTATCATTACATGGGAAGTTCAAGGTAAAAATAGGCTTGTGATGGAGCAGGGAATAAAACCCAGGGGTACCAGACCCTGTACTTAATCCATTGGACAAAACCATCACACTGCCATGGGCCCAAATTAGGCTAAGACCAAGGATTTCCCACACTCCTGCAATTCACAGGCAAATGCAGCAAGAAAATCTACTCCTTTTAATGAAATATCTGGTATCAGAACAGAATATCAGAATATCTGGAAGGAAAAAGTGTCCTCTACACACAAAGTGAAAACATAAGGGAATGTCTTTTTATTTCAGAGTGTCTTAGGAGAAGAGAGTAGAAAATGACTCCTTATTTATCTAGCAGTGCCCAGAAAAGTCACCAGGGAATACCACAGTAAAGGCACTGAAGCCATAGCTGCTTCCCTCTAGGAATTTGTGACCCTCATCCCAGTTTTCGTCTCAGCACACACAACCCTACCTTGCTGACAAGTGCAAAAGATACACCTACAAACTCACCTGTAAATATCCAAAGTGTTAAAAACAGCACCTCACCTACATGTCCCAACAGCCAAATCCAGCTGACACAGACCAAAACGTTATAGATGTGCTCATCCAAGGCCCTTGGATGGAAATGTTTGCATTGGCTCTTCCCTCACGTGCAGCACCAGAGTGCCTGCGAGCTGCAGACTGAGAACTGTCAGCCTGGGCGGGCTTGGCAGCTCTGCAGGGGCAGAGCAAAGTACGGCTCTGTGGGGATTCATGCCCTGAGGCTGGGCTCCCTGGCATCTCTGGAAGTCCACAGCTTGAATCCTTCCTGTGGCTGGAGCAAGCAGCCTCTGCCACTGGTGCTCTGACATCTGAACAGTGCCAAGAGCCTGCTGCAGCCTCTCTCTCTCTCTCTCTCTCTGCAGGGATGTTCATCTTGTCTCTTCTTCCTAGCAGGTTATTTCTTGTGATGACACATAATATTCAACCCCCCTGTTCTCTAAATGGATTCTGGTTCTGGAGCTCCATTAGGAGGTATTCCTTGTTAAAAAGACAGACTAGAACACAGCACAAACACAGCCTGTCTTCCTAAGGAAGCAAAGCTTTCCTGCTCGTCACATTTTATAATCTAAATGCAAGAGGGAGAACAAGTGAGACAGATGGGACAGCACGAGAAAAGGAGATTACAGCCCAGCAGGCAGTAGCTGTACTGCAGAACAGGCAGTGGTTTGTGTGTCAGGGAAGCACAAGGTTTTATAAAGGAGGATATTATGACAAGTTTCAGACTGAGGAACCCTCTTGAGAGCAAGAGGAAGGATATGACAGTGCCTGTAGGCTGCTTCCATCCTTTTTACAGCAGGCCTGGACTTACAGTTTCCCATTTACCTTGTACTTCTGAAGGAGGCTCTTGACTTGGGCAGCACTGCGCTGTGAATTTCCTGGCTCCTCACATTCCTGCTGTTGTTCCACATGGTCCAGCCAGGTCATTAGTTCAGCAATAGCTTCCCGTGATGAAAGCTTTTCCATCTGAAGCTGAGGCAAAGCATATAATGAATCCTCTACACTCTGCTTGTTAGAAATACCAAGGAAAATGACATTTCTACTTTTAGAAAGGCTCAGGCACTGTAATCGCATTACTGGGCCATGAACTTGAAAGTGAGCCCTGTGCTCCAGAAGGGCAAATGACTTTAGTTCTAGAATTCATTAATCTGAAATAAAATTGGAGCAGACTTTCATGCAAAACTACAAAGATAATAAATATATGTGAAACATTCCAGGAAGAACACAGCAGTATTTAAACTGCAGTACAATATTGGGGTTATTCTGAAAGCAAGGCACAGCTAATTTGGAAAAAGGCAACTGGTTCCCAGCAGCAACATTTTAGCATAATTATTTAGCTTGAACTGAGAGATGGCAGCAGAGTTTCTCCTCACCTGGTGAAGCTTTTCTTGGATGGCTGGGAGCTGTGTAATCAGTTCTCCCCATTTTTGCTCAAACTTTGCCAAAGATGACCTAAGTGCTGCAGTATCAGCTTGCTTCACGTGGAAGAGCTGGCTGGCAGTGCTCACCACTGATGACTTCAGGGAAGATTTTTCATCAACTTCTTTAGAAAACGTCTGAGGTACGTGAGAGAAATTTAAGAGGGTAAATATTTATATACCTATTTAAATGAAGACAAACTGCATTTTCAGTCACAGGATGAAATGCCTCAGCAAACAGGTTTTATCAAGATGGAAGGTTCAGAAAAACTAAGCTCAACATGTTCTGGCAGATAAAGCATTTTTTTTGCCCACCTTGATACAATGGTGAATACTTTTGCTCCCACAGGGATTGGGAATATCCTGATCCCCACTTCACACAGAGTAACCCCAGTCCTCAGATCTCTGGCCAGCTCACATCTATCAGCCGGACCTTCATGCTGCTTTGCTTTCCCCCTGTGCATTGTTCCTTCTGCCTGGCCTCACACTGTGGCTGAATCTCCTGGCTAAACATCCAAGGGGAGCAGGCACAGACAGGAAATGCAATTCAGCATGTTTCTCTTTCCT
This sequence comes from Pomatostomus ruficeps, assembly GCA_013400735.1. Lineage (NCBI taxonomy): Eukaryota > Metazoa > Chordata > Aves > Passeriformes > Timaliidae > Pomatostomus > Pomatostomus ruficeps. The sequence goes on from VYZT01035230.1 coordinate 214,207, forward strand.
GACTTTGGCTGACCACCTTCACCCCCGTTCCCTGAGCCCACACTCCAGGTCCAGCTGTTCAGTGGCTTTGGGGCACACAGCCATTCAGTGCTGTATTACATGGGTGGCTCATGGTCATGGCAAACCTCAATCTCAAAAGGGTCATTTTCACCAGAAAATTCACAATGTCTTATCTAAGCCTGGCAGCAGAAATTACTTACAAACAAGCTGCTGATGTTGTCCCTGATGGTGGGAAGGTCTTGTGATACGTTGAGAGACTGCTCCTTCCAAAAATTCATTCTCTGCTGAGCAGAATCCAACCATTTCATCAATTCCTCGGAGTCTCTGTTGTAGCTACAGGAGGAAACAAAACACAGACACACATCTCTGGCTGAGGCTGGGACACGTTTCTCACCCTCCCAGTTGTCTTCCCTGTGAGAAGGCACGTGCTGTTCTGGCACCTCTGCTGCTGCATAACCCTGCAGCAGCATGGCTTCAGCTGTCATCTATAAAACAAACTTCAAACTGGGTTTTTTGTGTTATACCCACCTGACCAGGAGTTTCAGTAATGTCTGAAGTCGGTGTAGTTCATGGCCAATTTTTTTGGTTAAAGACAACCACTGCTCTTCCAGCTTCCCAATCTGGCTTCTTATTTCTGGACAGCTCACAGCAGTCAGCAATTTCTTCCCTTCTTTCACCATCTGGTACAGCCTGGCATGCTTTTCATCAACACCGCTTTTGATTTTCTGTCAGAATATGGGAAGTTTACAAAACAGTGACATTTTAAAGACAGAAAACACAGCTAGAAAAACACGTATCATTTGTTCTAACTTCTTAATCTCACATTTCCTCTGTAATGTATTTTCCAAATGATAGGAATCTGTAATTCATTACCTGCAAAAAGGACACAGGCTTTTGTGGGTTTGTTTGTTTGGGTTTTTTTGTTTGTTTGTTTCCTCTGGGTAGGTCAAGACAAATCTCAACATATTTTCAGACATTATCGGAATGACTGTTTTATGATTTGATGGGCTTTTCTGACACCTGAACTAATATGGCAATGGACAAACACTCTTATCAGATCTGGCTGCACTGTCCAAACAGGACTATTCACTCCATAAAATTATTGTCTTCCCATACTCATGAGAGTTTTGTTCATCCTTCAGGCTCTATTCTATTTTAAAAAAAAGTTACCACTGTTTTGAAGGAAACTACTAGGATAATTACTAAATAATGGTGTCAGGGAGGAATAAAGAGTGGACAGTGAAGTCATTAAGGAAAAAACAAAAGTCTGGGGGTATTTCTCTTGCAGGAATTAAGCCCTGGAGAATTTTATTCTACTCTGTTTATGAAACTGTGAAGCTCCCCAGTTTCACTCCCCACCAAACATCTTCTAAAGCTTTAACACTTTATTTCTGAAGCCTTAAAACACAAATAAAGACTTAAGAGTGAAGAGTTAGTTAAGAACTTAAAAAGCCAAGGAAAACCAGGCAACTTGACATCAATGGCTGTGCACATCTTGCATGTCTCCTGGCTCAGTGCAACAGGTGTCAGAAGCACCAGAGGGCCAGTATGACTGTGAACTTCTACTGTTGATTTATTACAAAGGCCTTATTGTAGCTCAGAATTTCCTGGGAATGTCCAGTGATGTCTTTTCTGCAGTCAACCAGATTAAATCATTATAGTCCTTTATTCCTTTATTAAACAGTCATTAATCATTTATTTAATCCTCAATTATTTGCTGTTATTAAACACTCATTAATTCAAAGGATTCTAACAGAGTGTGTCCTCTGAAGACTGAGAAAGGTCAAACCTGTGAGAAATGCAGAGCACTCTCTGAAAATACAACAGTGAGGTTATTGAATACTATTTTTTCTTAATTTTATAAAATAACCATAAAGGCTGCTTTTATATCCTTATATTTAAATGTGTTTAACGTGGATAAAGTATTTCCAGTTAGAGCTGAGGTTCCAATTAAAGATGTAGCTCTGTCATCAGAGATACAGCTGCAACCACAGTTGCAATAAGGGTTCAAATATTTGGTATTTTCAGATATTTGAAAGCACTAGGTTGATTCTCCTTTTCCATAAGTTTTACACCATGGTATGAAAATAACTTCTGAATTAGAGAAGGGGCACTGTGTTGACTTCAAGGCTCTTGCTGTCCTTGGGATTCATGGAGCCTGCACACCATGTGTATCTTATCCCAAACACTCTCATTTGAAAATTGAGTTATGAAGTAGTTATAGTCATGACTCCCACTAAAATGGACTTGTAGCCCCTGGCTGAAATTAGCAGCTCAATCTTTTCTTACTTTTAAAAGTCAGTTTGGTGCTTGCATCCACACACAGCTGAGGAGACAAAGGAAATAGTGCCCTGCAAATCATCTCCTCATATTCTAACTAATATTTTTTGCCAGTTCAGATGATCCATAAAGAAAAGCAGTGACAAACACATAAATACCTCTAGAAGTGCAATCCTTTCCATTAATCTTTCTTCAGTTTCTTCAACCAAATTGACAGAAGGCAATGTAGAGGCAAGTGCTTCTAACTCCTTATTGAAAATTAGGCACTCCTCATCAAATACCATCCAATCCTAAAAAATATATTGAATTGTTAACACAGCACACATCCATCTGCATATTAATACTCCAGACTCAAGCCTTAATGCCTTCTCCAGCATCAGCAGCTCTCCCTTTAATGAAATGTAACACAAAAATAAGTGAATAATATGTAAATATCAAAGCGAGACATGATTTCACCACAGATGAACCAATTACTCATTCTCCAGTATCTTCAAGGATTCTTATTTTAAAGTGGTGTATGCTATTTTTTGTTCTCTAGGGATGTTCAGAGATATTTGTTAAATTTTAAAAGTCTTCTTTTAAAGGGGTGCTGGTGTTTTAACGCCTTAAAGGGCTCTTCTGTCAGTCCAGGCACTCAAAAGTTACTGAAGGAAGTCATAAAGTGTAATGTGTGGAAATGTCAACTTCCAGAGATTTTCAAGAAGAAAGTTGTTTTACTGACAAACATAGAATAAGTAATAAATATTGTTGTTGTCCAGGGGAAACAGGAAAAGACAACTACTAGCCAAAGAATCATTGATGGGAAAAGAGTTGCCTTAGATGCAACTTTTCTCCTTCCCTCCAGGTTTGTTCTTGGGTGTCTTTAGACTTATTACCTTTAAGAGGCTCTCTAAATGTATCCCATACTGGCAGGCCTTCTGCTCCAGCAGTTTCACTTCATTCACCAGCTCTCTCCAGAATTCCTCTCTCTTTTGCAGGACAGAAGGACTCACTCTCTTGGAAAACGCTTCCATGTAAGCCATGCGCGTCATGAGGGCACGGAAAAAGTCCTGGAAAAAGAAACCAAATTAAAGCTTGCTCTTCAAGAGAGATCACACTCCCACAGCAGGAGTTCTAGGGCTTAAGTCACAGGCAGGACACAATAATCCTTTGGGATATCTGTAAGAAGGATGCGTTTTCCTTACACATCCATGCATTCTGAGGTAAGCAGAAATAGCAATTTATCACCAAAGCTGGTACTATTTTGGTCTACTGAACAACTTGGCTTTGTTTTCTGCACATACTCCAGTCCCTCCCCTTTGCCATGAGCCAGTCACTCTGCTCCACTATGCTGGAGAGGAACCAGTCACAGAAAACAGTGTCCCTTCCATGCTGACCTGAGCAGTGCTGGGACAAACAACTTGTACCTTGTGATTTTTCAGGTGAGACTGTAAAGCTGCTCTGCTTTTCGTTAACTGCTTTGGATCTTGTGCCATCCTCTCTCTTCCAATAGCTACCAACTCTGCAAACCCACGAAGCAAGTCCTCATACTGGCTTTCACTGATGGAAGGGGAGTTCAGCTCCACATACTTGGCTTTCAGAATCCCCCACATGTCATCCAGAACATCCTACAATGCAAACACAGTTTAGTGATTCAGGAAGGACAGAAATGAATCCCACAAATCCACAGAATACAAAATAACCATCAGCCTTTTGATGCTGAAAATGCATGGTTTAGAAGAATCAAACCTTGCTGAGTGAGTGGAAACTGTGCTCTTACCTCTAATTTATAAGCTTCCTGGATTAAGGTGGCAGGTAACTGGAATCTTTCTCCATGGCCTCTCAGTTTTGCGACTTGGTTTTCAAAGTTTTGCAGCTCCACAGCACAGGCATCAATTTTCTGTATGAAGGACAAAAGAAGCCATTAAGAAGAGTTCCATTCCATTAAACTTTCCATTATCACTGGTGGTGTAGTGCATCCAGTGGCTGGATCTCTCCTGTGCCAGCACTTCAGAAAACCCAATGAGTTTATGAACTAAATGGACAAAACAGTTCATGGCATAATTTACTGTGTCCACACAGCACAGCCAAGAAGGGAATTCAGGTCTTGTGTCTCAGGACAACATTCAACATGCCTTTCCATTTACTGTTCAAGAGCAGCCATTAAAAGGAATCATGGACTCAGAAAACACAGTTTTTTCTTATGAATCAGAAATACTCAGGGACTGAGACAGGACCCCTCTGAAGGAAGGAAAGCTGTGTACTTCTGGCACTCCTTTTCCAAGAGTGGTTACCTGACAGAATATACCCAGTGCTTGCCAGGGAATTCAGCAGGGAGCACAGCTCTCAGTCTGGCAGAAAATTATGCCTCTAAGCAAGGTTATGAGCCTGTAAGAAAAAAGCTTCAGAACACCCTCCTTGCTTTGGCAATAAACAGGTAATTGGCCAATGATCATTCTGGGGAAGATATGCAGTCTGTTAATCGTTAATTTTCTGCTAATCCCAATAAAGGTCAAAGAAAATACCTTAACTTGTCAAATTCCATATGATAAAGTACTCATACTGAGAAAATAGAACTACCAGAGTCCTACTACCACAAAGACAAGATAGTTTGGCATAAGAAAAGTCATAACGTGAACTGCTCTACTCTGTGTAGCTCTTTTTCTTCCCTGCGATAGTATGGGGTGTATTTGCTCTGGGAGGTTGTGGAGAGACTGGTTCATCCACTCCAACCACTAAAATGTCTGGAATTAGGTCTGAGTATGGATTGGGGTGTAGTTAAAAAAAAATAAAAGGAAAAGGGGTGGTGGCGAATACAGCAAATATTGATGTCTCTCCCCATTTTTAAAACCTAAGTTGGACTCAAACTTTAGAAAATATGAAACATCACATATTGCAGAAAACTGGAAATAACAGCTAATGCTTTAAAAACTCTCCTTTAAATAAAATTACCTGAAGCTGTTCAGAAGTATTGTGTCCATGTAGTTCATTCAAGCATTGTTGCAGAGCAGCTTTTTTCTCAGTTAAGATATCATAGAGTAGCCTGGTTCTTTCCTGCAAAAGAAACAAACATCAGAAATATATCACATAACAGAAGTATAGTAATGACCAGACAAGATTACACAGCAAACAAAATGATTACCTCGTTAAGCAAATGCACCTTTTTTTCCCCTCTTAAACAAAAAAAAAAAGAACCAACACCAAAATAAAGCATATACATTATGGGCTTAAAGCAGTAATTGAAAAAGCGAAATTCTGAGTTTGTGTCGTTTATAAGAAGCAGATTACTCTGTCACAATGATCCTCTGTGACTGTAAAAATCTGGGAAACTGGTAAGAGAATAAAATTCTTCTCTTCTGAAAATGAGAAAATGAGCCCATTACTGGTGACTGATGGAACTCTATGGATTCTGCATAAGTAAAACATTGCAAGGCTGGTTTTGCTGCTGTTTGGAGACAGCATCCCAGTGTTCTTCAAAGGAACTGCTTTATTATTCAGCAGTAAAGGGCCAGGATGACTTGCAGATGATGAACACACTGGAGTTTGGCTGGACATTGCAAACTGCATTTCAAAGACCAGACTCTTCTTTCCTTACTTCAGACTAACACCTAATCTGAATATTTTCCAGGAGTAGTTAGTAGATTAGCCCATCACAAGAATCTAAAGAAAAGCTTCTCACAATCTGCTTTTCCAAGAAAGAACAACAAAAAAAAAGGGGCAAGCTTGCGAAAATATGGCATCTGCTACTGTGGCACAAAATCTAAAGGAACAGTAAATGCAGTGGGGTCAAATCAACCTCCAATACATTGCTAAAAGTAGCCCGGTGTCCGACATGGCACCAAAGGGGAGGAAGCCTCTCCTGAGGACACAGCAGCAGAAAGAATATATGGAACCAATATGTGAAACCCTCCTTGGCCTAGTCCCTACACACAGAAACTTCTTTCAGCCTGCAGCTCATGGGATCCCAGGTTACTCCGTATTTCCTGCATGCAAATTTTCTGCTGTGATCCAGGCCTCTGTGGCAGCCAGCACTGTAACCAGCAGAATTAACCTGCTCCTCTAGAGGCCGAGACAAGTTTTTTAAGTAGTAAAAAAAAAAAGGAAAGAAAAAAGAAAGCCCATTAGAAGTTGCTCATCTGTAACCCAAATGCATTAACACCAACAAGTCTAACAGATGCTGTGAAACAAGATGTGCATTTGGCAGTGGAGTACCAGGTAATTGCTATTGTGATCCAGCCCAGCTTTCATGGAGCTGCTCCTTGAAGCAGTGGCAGCTTGAGTTTGTTCCAGTCGAGCCTGCAAGTTGTTAAAGCACTCGCAGAACACATCTGTGCTCCCACCAGCGCAGCTGATGGACTTCAGAAGATCATCCTTTTTATCACTCAGATCAGCATGAAGTTTTTGCAGCTCCACAGAGAGAGTCTAAAGGGTTGAAAGAAAAACAACATGAGTGAAAATGGTCTGTGCAAGGAGTCTCGCCTGTAAAACGCAGCAGGACTCGAGCTGGTAATTGTTAAAAGCAACAGGCCCAAATCTGTGCAATAGAAAATAGTTTAGTGGTGTTATTCCTGAACAATGCCAGCAGAACAGGGAGGAAATACCAGGCTTTATATATTCTGCTGTAGCAGAAATCCACTGGGGTTTCTCCTTCTGTGAAGGTTTTAGGGCAGTTACCTCATACAGAGCTTGCTGCACGGCTGCCTCTTCGGCGGAGAGGACCGAGGTGTTCAGCATCTCCTCCATGTTGTTCAAGCACCGGCTGATTGCCAGAAGCAACTCAAACAATTTTCTGTCCAAATTGGAAGAAACTTCTTCTGCCACATTATCCTGGGTAAATGCAAGCCAGTTTTCAGTACTTTCACCCAAGGCATGGCTAAGATTCATTCATAAGGTTAGAGGTTTGCTCAGCTAATATTAAAATGGAATTAATGAAATACTGAGGGACAGACTTGGATATATGCATGTAACATTCAGAGCTGCCAAGGCCAAAGCTGAGACCATGACCCTTTATGTGCCAGACACTGGCTGTGCTCTTCCAGGTCTCTAATCTCAGGAAAGAGCACAAAAAGTTTGTCATATCAGCTCCAATCCTGCAGATTTACTGAAATCCTTCACAGGCTCCTTGCTTTATACAGTTTGAGGATTTTTACCCACACTAGCAAACCTTTGGATTCAGGTAGCAGAAGTGTCATAGAGAAAACTTGGAATGTTTCCTCTCAAAATCTTCAGCCTGTTTCTACATTACAGTCCATACCCAATGCAAAAGCTCACTGTGCCATTTGCAATAATATGATTACTGGCTCTTTCCCCATGTCCAAACAGTGTCTTGTGTCTAGAATCCCTGGGGTTTTTTGCAATGCTTAGGACATGCCATTTTTACCTGTGCATGCACCACATTTGCTTCCTGGCTTAGGTCTCCCAGCTGAACAGTGTAAGTTTTCAGCTCTTCCACAGTTGGGGTTCCTGCACCTGAGAATGTGCCTCGAGGCAGCACATTCATCTTTGTTGTGATCTAACATTTGGAAAAAGAACACTGCAATTAGATGAACAGCTCAGATGAAGACAGGGTTATAGGCAATGAAATAACACTCCTCTCAAAACCATTAAAAGATTCAAGGCACTAATGTAAAGCACCTGGGTAGCAGGGATCCCTTTTTACTGGCAGAAGCTGGGCAGGCTATGCCCTGATGGGAGACTGACTGAAAAAGGAGCCTCTGATTCCCAGCTTTATGGGCTAAAGCCATAGTTTGGGTTAAGGCAACCCTACTGCCCACTGCAGAGTAAGTCTTGCCTGAAGAAGAGCTGACTTTCATCCTTTTATGGCTGTCATTCTTCCACGTATGGCAGCATTTCAGAGGACGGAAAATCTAATCACTCTAATTTAACGTGAACAAAACTGTTAATAACAGGAATTATAGTTTTATCCAAGCAGTAAAAGTCTGCAGTCTGTTCAGAATATACACACAGCCCAAACTCTGCTTTTGATGTGTGAGAGAACACAATGGTGAATGGCAGAACAAAGTTTAAGCCAGAGATTTGCTTTGACCAAAATGTTCTCACTTGTGGGAACTGAGACTTCACCCACATCCACGGTAATCAGCTGGGAGCTTGCTGGATAACTCCCTTAGCTCTCTTGAAAGAATTAAGAGATAACATCTACTCTGAATATTAACCACAGGGATTCACCTAAGTGCTCCCACACTATGCTCAGCAGTCACTAATTCAGAGACAGGATTTACCTCAAAGTCAAATTAAAAGACAATTATGAAAACACTGTGCAGTAACAATCTCCTCTGGAGAACCCTTGCACAGATTTCAGTTACCTGATAAAGAGCCATGCTACTATGACAAACAAAGATACACTAGTTGCTATCTACCCGATCAGAGTGTTTTATGGAACTTAAACAAACCTGAGGTTCCACGAGCTGGCAGAGAGGAGATTTCATCTTTGATGACAGCTCCTGTTGTAAATATTGCCATTTATTACCCATTTGATCCTTTGGAGCTAAGGTGGCATCAGCCTGCTTGCTCTTTGAATCAGATTCTCCATTGCTGTATTGAGAAAACATTGTTAGAATGACAGTTAGTGAAGCAGAATAAGTAAAACTGGATTTCTTGTATAAGATTAGTTCTCTTGCTCCCAGAGTGAAACCAAGAGCATGGATGATAATTAATCCAAGCTTTGATAAACTTCTTTGGACTTTTCCCTTCCCATGAAATATGCCAGGGGCCTCCACCTCTGAAATGACAACATGGGGAGCACAGTCCTGTAGGAAGTCTTGGTTCTATGCTGGAAGGTGCCTGATCCCAAGGTCCCCTTTTTTGCTGCCTTTACACTGGCTGGGTTTGTCTGTGCATTTGTAGAGCCAGGGTTGTGAACAGAGGTACCCAACTGGCCTCCAGATGGGCCTGACTGAGCTCATGGCAGTCCTGCCTGATAGCGACATCCTAAACTCTGGAGTCAGCCCAGTATTAAGGAGGCTGTCACATAAATGAGCCCCCATTTCTCTGGACTGCTGATGGTAGAAATCCTCAGGCTCTTGCCATTTTTCTTCTAAGGGCACACAGAACCAAAGAACAGAACCAGGGGTGCCACTGCAAGGCTTCAGCACGTGTGGGCAGTTTTACATCACTGGGTCTGGTAACTGATTCTGTTATTCTGTACCTGGATTCTGGTTTCGGAGTCACACTGTCCTCAAGCTGGGGCTGCATTTTTTCCACGCACGACTCAATAAAGTCAATGAGGCTTTTCTGCTCAGCTGCTTTTAATTTCAGGTCCTGTGCACAGAGAAGAACATGAACAGTTATGTGAACTGTAATAATCTGAAATGATGATTGTGCTCTTCCAATCACATTTTATGTGAAATCATTTAGCAAAGAAAAAATCATTTAACAAATAAAATAAGACTACATCTGTCAGAATTAAATGCAGTTTATGTATAAACATGAATTTACAGAACAGACCATTTTCTGCAAATATGCATCTTTATGGACTATATTTCTACCTGAGCTAAAGTTTTAAAAGCAAAACCCAATCAGAAACAAATTACATGTAGAAATTTGAACACCACCGATTGCAATTCTTACACAAAGAAATAGGGAAGGGAAAATGGGGATTTGTTCAAATATGAGTTCAAGTTCCATTAGTTAAAAGGAGAGTGTCAAGTGAAAAGCAAGCAATTCTAGCAGCTCAAGGTGGATCATTTTCTCCAGTCCTTTTCCAATAGCGTGAAAAAGGCAAAAGTTAATTTACACTTAGCTAAAGAGAAGTAATTTGCAGAGCACAGAACATTACAGGATTTTTTTACTGTATTAACAACAACCTTAAAAGTCATAGTGAGTTAGCCCATGGGAATATGTTCACAAAACTTTCATTTCAAACTTATCTTTAAAATAGAGAGATTCAGATTTCATAATACATCCATGTTTTAAATCTAGGACTCTTGTCTTGTTTCACAATGGTTCAGATGGCATCGCCCACCCCTCCAGTCTCCTAGCTTTATAATAGTACTAAAACTTTTGGACAAGGGATTTTAGGGTGAGGCTTTTCTCCATCCTGACCAACTCCCCAAATCCTGGAGGAGATGGGTAGCTGAAACCTGCCCTTGGCAGAGTTGATCCCACAGGGAAAACCGCAGCAGTTTTAAGTGCAGCTATCCCCCCAGCCCCCAGGGGACGTGGAGCAGGCCCCTGGATGACAGGAGGATTGATTACCTGTGGCTGCTGGAGCCCGTTGTGCCAAGGCTGCTGGGCAAGGGGGAGCTGGGGTGAGCTGAAACCATCGGAGTGCAGGATCTCCAGGGGCTCTGCGTCCATCCTCTCCCTGCTGGGAACCTGTCAAGGGAGACCCATTGTGGGAAGGCTTCCAGACTTGACCAGAGAGCAGAGCCCCACAGGTGCAGCTCGGGGAAAGGGCAAAAGCAGGGCTGCCCTGGACTTACCCCACAGAATAGGCAGCACATGAAACACAACTGCCACTTTTGCAAAGATTTTTGTCCAGTTGAATTCACTGCAAGTTTTAACATTCTGACCATTCTAACCTTCTGCCAAGGGCCTCACATGTTTCCCCCAAGGATTACTTTGCTTTCTTTGCTTTTCCTGCTAGCAGATTAGGTGATACTAACCCGCCCTTCTTTTTGTTTGACCAAATTACAGGGATGTGCAATTTATGCTTCTAAATTTGGTCACGCACCTGGATTTTCAATCTGCCTGTACCCACAGAAGTATTTCAACACAAGCCTTTGCCAGTGCTAATTCACACCAGAGGGACTGTGGCTGCTCCTAAACAAACATATCAGGTGGGCTTCTCTGATCCCTTGCCCAAAAGAGAGGGAATGAGCTCTGAAGCCAGGAGTTACTGTCTCACCCACTGGGAAACTCAGCAAAGACTGTGCAGCTGTGGTGCAGGAGTGTTGTAAGGCATTAGAACCCTGTCAGGGTGCCCCAGCCAAGTTAGTCATCCTCAGCACCATTATCAGGGCCTGAGGAATGCAAGCAGTTCTAAATTGGGAACGAAGACGGTAGAAGAGAGAATAACAAAAAACAGGTGAAGAAGGACTGCAATTGAAACAATTATGATAGAGAATTGGTAAGCAAATCTTTGAGAATGTAAGATAATAAGTTGTATAAAATATGTGAAGATGTGGTTTATTAGATCCTTAATTTCATCAAAAATTCTACGGGTATAAATGTTCAACACTGGTCAATTAAGATAATTATTCATAATAATCTTTGCTGTTTTATTCTCCATAGGTAGCACAGAAGAATGAGTAACAATTCCAAATTATAGATATTATTAATTGTAAGATGTTTAGTGCTTTCCTTCTTACTTTTATTTAGCCTTACTGTCATATATGCATAGATGTATGAGAAAATATTATCTTGATTTTTTTTAGAACAGTTACTGTTGCTGTATTAACACCTTTGAATATGTTGTTAATGTCATAATGTGAGTTTACTAACCTCTTATGAAAAGCATTATCCATACAATATTATTTGATGTTACACATATGCATTCCTTTAGTTGTTTGCAATATGTTCATAGTACCATTAATTACTTAGCTAAAGATGATTGACAAAGCCAGCTGCTTTACAAACTTTCACATATTGTTGTGTACCTATCTGCAAAACATGTATTATTTTAAAGAACTTTCCCAATTACCATTAGTAGAAGCTTGTTTGTAACATATTTTAGGGAAACCCTCCCAGTCAAGGCCTAGGCTCTGGCCAAGCCCTGGCCCTGGCTGGTCGGGAAGCATGCCAACAGACCCAGGTGTTTCTGCACAAAACTTGTAGTCAAGTCACTTTGGCTTGCTGATTTGGGCTTATGAAAGCTGGACTCCCTTTAAGGTAAACTTAGAAGCCTTGCCCGGGAAAGGCTCTCTAAGTCCTGCCTGTGATATGGAGCTCTCCAGTGACTGCAGACTCTGAGTGATGGCAAAGTGTTTAGACAGTTGATAATGTATTTTTCTGAACCATTACCTTTTCTCTCATGTGCTAATGCTTGTATGTATTACCTTGCCTATTTTTGTTCATTACTGGCGTGTTGCTTATAGTTGTATAATACGGCAAGTGAATCATTTAACGAATCAAGTCTTGCTCGCACAAAAAGAAAAAGGGGGAATTGTTGCAGAATGGATAAAGGAAAGTGAGCATGGAACGGCTTGTGGCCGAGGAGATGGGGAAACAGCGTAATCAGCTAGTTTAAGGATGTAAACCGAAGGACACTGTGTCCTTCACGAGGGAGCTATACAATAACAAGATGTTTTTTAGTCAGGTAGGAATGCAGAAGGAGGATGGGAAACGGGAATGTTGGCACTAGCAAAAGGGAAACAAAAAAGGGGGGTTGACTTGCAAAAGCACACCAATAGCACGCTTGGGTTACAGAATATGGATGAGCACATTATAGAACTTATAAAAAGGCATGTAACTGATCAATAAACGAAGCTCATTGCTACCTCACACTGAATCGTCTGAGTTATCCCTCCGCAACACAGGAGAGCTGACAGAATCACTGCATTTAAGCATTTTTCAAAGGGAAAATTACTAAAAGGCCTCTCTGCTGCGATACTGTCACAGACAAGCATCATGGCCTTTTAGAGGCATTTAAAACCAAACCAAACTATAAGTCCTTTTGCTGGGCTCTTAGCAAAATGCTGACCTCTGTCACTGAGCACTTAAAGCAGAAAGGACACTGTTCAGAGACTCATTAAAAATCCACTACTTGTTGCAAACTACAAGTAATTATACAGCACTGTGAAGTAGAATAATGGCAACTCTGACATTTCTCCCTTCCTTGTTTCACATGGTGAGCTCTAACTGTTCCGCAACTACAGACCATTAAAGCACCAGACTCTCAACTCTTGCCCTGCACAACATTCATATGCTTTACCTGCTCTTCACTGTACTTGTCTTGAAGCATCATCTGGACATTTTCCAAATTGCGCTTCACCTCCTTCAGCTTCAAGGAAAGAGCCTCTGTCTTTTGTTGGTAGTCTGCACTATCTCCACAATCTTCCAGTAAAGAAAGGACCTTTTGTTCAATCTCTGATAACCTCACCTAGAGGGGACAGCAGATAATTACTCATTCTCAGAAGTGCAACACTCCTTTTCTGACAACATTCTGAAGTCAGTGCTCCCACCTCCCTTGTCAGAAAAGAAGAGAAACATGCAGGCAAAAAGAGAAATAGCTGCAATCCCCCTAGATTTTCTCCAGTGTAGTCTCTTTTTATTCTGGACAATTAAATGAATTTTATACAGACTTAGTCTTAAAACTGTTTCAAACAAGAGCATCTACAGGAGGTTTTATTAACTCAGATATCAAGTAATAAAAGAGGAGAGCAGAAATGACAGACTCCATTTGAATGCAACCAAGAATACAGCAAACCTCCGTGGGGGAGAAGGAGGCAATGCACAGACAGCTCACATCACTCTTTGGGAGGAATGATGCTGAACTACCGACACCTGGGAATGTTTCCATTGTCAGCCAGGCCACGGTGAACTGCTGGGATCTGATTTTTGATTCAAGCTGCTGTGAATCAAAGTGCATCCCTGCATACTTTAAACTCCTGTTTTTAAGGTGAGCATGGAGAAAGGTACCATGACTGCACTGCAAAGTAATCAACTGCAGTAAATTAATTGCTTTATGTCATACACCCGTATCCAGAGACTGTTTCTCTTGCCTTCTGAGTGTATTTTTGCTGTGTAGATCTTGACTAGATTAAAGAACCTTCTTCCCCTGCCCAAGTTCATGTCTTAACATTGAGCCAGACTGTTTGAAGCTGACAGGAATTCAGCAGTGCTTCCAGCTGCCTGAAGCCTGCTCGTTTTCACCAGCTGGAACTGCCCTGGTGAAGCATGTGCTGACAGGAACCCTGAACATGATCCAGACACAGGCAGCTCCTTAGGTGCATTCAGGATCCTAATTCCCACAGAGTTCAGCACCTGAGCACTTGGCTGAATCGCAGCCTAAACCCAGAGGCACTCCAGTTAAAAACAACCACCCAAAACAACCATAAAACAGCCGGTAATATCTCCCAGTAATTTAAAATGGGGACATTTTGGTATCGTGAGTGAAATTTGTTGCTCTAGGTAGGCTCAGTGCTGGAAGCAAACTGGCACACCAGACTGGCACCATGGGGAACCTGCACGCTCTGTTTTAATCTGCACATGCTGCATGCCAGGGCTGCCTCCCACCCAGCCCCTCTGCCAGTCCTGTTCTCCTCCCATTTTCACCAACAGGTACCACCCACTCCTTTGGTTCTGCTGCCATGGGGGCAAGAGGCTGCCCTAGGTGCATGGCAGTAGGTCCAAATAGCACCACTGCTCATTGCTATCTTTCTACCTTATAGCAAAAACTGCAAATGTAGAACTTAGCAGCTTGGAAGCTTTCTTGTACCAGTCTTTTAAATCATTCTGACAAGCAGAAAGTGAAAAATGTCGAAAGAAAAAAAATACTCTCTTGTTTCTAGCTGATTTATCATGATCAGGACCAATGAAAAAATTGCCTTTTAATAGAGGATTCAAACTATACGGAGCCATGGTTTTGAAAATAATCCAAATCAAACCAAAGCTTTACATATACTCCAGAACTCTACCTAAATCCCCTGGAGGCATACAGATCCCAACTCTAAAACCAGGTATTGTACCCAAGCCCTGGCAAAGCTGCACCTGAAGCTGAAGCCAAGCAGTCACCTGCTCTGTGCCCAGGGTGAGGGAGCTGCTGAAGCAGGAGAGAGGCAGCAGGCAGAGCTGTACTGCAGACACAGCCCCAGGGAAGGGCCTCCTCGGGATGGCAGCAGCAATGTCACCATGTCACCATCTTACCTGGCAATCAGCAAGCTGTGGCTCCACCATCTGCTGCCTTTGGGGCGTCTGAGGGGCTGACCTCAGGGACATTTTAGTTTTGTCTAGCCATTGCTCCAGCTCGGCCACCTGGGCCTGGCACACCAGGAGGACGGATTCTGGCTCAGGCCTGCCTCCATCCAGCGCTGTCTGGGAGCCCAGGGCGGCGGTGGGGACTGGAGGCGGCTGGTGGCTCTGGAGCAAAGCACATCAAAGACGCGTGGTGAGCGACCTGGTTTTGTAATTTCCCTCCCCTCCCCTTCCCAGCGAGAGATGATTAACTTTCACACTCACAGAGCCCCGAAACAACTCTGTCGCCGTGTTCCCAAGCTTGGAGGGGGGGAAAAAAAACAACAAACCAAGAAGGTAAAAAGGAAAGGAAGGGAAACTCAGCAGGCAGGCGATCCAAGATCTGGTGTAACAGGTTTCCAGGCAGCGATTTGCATCTGCCCGGACCTACCTGAGCAGGCAGCTACACCTGAGCCCAGGAAGTGGGTGACTCACCATTAACCTGCTCTCCCCTGAGGAGAGATGTTTTTCTGTGGGAGTTACACATAAAAGCAATGCACTTGGAAGCTGCAAAACAAGGTGTTGGACAACGCTTAGAAGCTCCTTGCGTGTGTTCAGTCCCTACAATGTGCTTTACTCAGGCTCCAGGTAACACAATTAAAAAATGGTGCATTTTTAAGGACATCTTGTGCAATTCTTCTTAGATATGCTCCTTGAAGAAGCAATGTTGCATTGCACACGTCCATAACAAGAAGTCCAAAGTACTTGCAGATAATAAGCAGTGATTGGAGGCGGCACAGGTCTGTATGTGCCTCCACACATGCAAACACTGGTACTTAGGAGTAAATCAAGCACAACACCACGGGAACAGAACTACCTGAATGCTCCCGTGGCTCCAGAGCACACACTCAGGCAACTGAGATGGCCAGTGCTAATGCACAAGCTTCATTTTAAAATGAAATTTGGTAGGAAAAAAAAGAGAATAAAAATGCATTGCTCCAGCTATCAATGTCATCACAGAATGATAGAATAGTTTGGCTAGAAGGAGCCTTTAATGGTCATCCAGTTCCAATTCCCCTGCCACAGGATATTGGAAAAAATTTCTTCACCGAAAGGGTTGGCAGGCATTGGAACAGGCTGCCCAGGGAAGTGGTGGAATCACCATCCCTGGAAGTGTTCAAAAAATGTGTAGATGTGGCACTTAGACATATGGTTTAGTGCTGAACAGTGGCGCTGGGTTAAGAGTTGGACTCAATGATCTAGAGGTCTCTTCCAACCCTAACAATTCCAGGATTCTGTGATCCTAAGAGCTGAAGCTGCTCTGCCACCAGACTGCTGCTCCTGGCCTTCCTGGAGCACTCCTGTCTCCACATACTCTTCTGTCTATAACTTACAGACTGCTGCCAACTTTTGTCTTAGCCTTTGCATGTCTTCCCCAAAGCCACAAATCATGTCAAGCTCCTTCATTCCTCCTGTAATTGGCATTTAAAAGTTCCATGGCTGATGTATGTTCCCATCACTCAAACCCCTACATTCAGGCCTGTATGAATGACCAGCCATCAGCTTACTTCCTGAAAATCCTCCATTTTGTTCCCTAGAAAACTGCCCTTTCAAGGAGCAAATAAAAATTTATCATCGCCCAGAGCAGCAATAGGAAGACATCCACAAAGGGTTGCAGGTATCCTACCATACCATACTGCAGCAAACTCCAGCAGCAAAACCACAGTGGAACAGGGCCTCTGCCCACCAGGTAGCTCACACAACTCACTCAGAAGGTCACCTTGCTCAGGCCTTCAAACTCACCACAGCCAGGCTGCCATCAGCTGTGCCAGGGCCTTCAGCGCCCTCCAAAGCTTGCAGAGATGTTTCTTCTCCGTGTTTACTCTGTGATTCAGTTATTGCTTCCTCATCCTGGAGAGAGAGGCAACAGTAGAAATATTTGTATCTTCCACAGATATGTGCAGTAGTGGAGATGTGGCAGCTCAGTTTGTGGTTTGGTGGTGGACCTGGCAGTGTTTGGGTTATGGCTGGACTCCATCTTAAAGTTCTTTTCCAACCTAAATGATTCTCTGTTCCATTGCCTTGTTGTGTTAGAGATGCCTCAAAGAGCAGCAGCCACTCAACCCACTGTGGTCCTGACCGAGGAGTATTCAGAGAGAGCAGTTTTGTTATGCCTGTGGCACTGATGTACTGAAACAAACAACTGCAGCTATCATAATATTTCTGAGGCACCATGAAGAACAGAGCAGAATGGCACCCAAGCTGTAGCTGATTGGGTGTCCTAGATGTTGATTTTCTCATGTACAAAGAGAAGCTCTTCCACAAATCATCCCCCACAGTTTAGAGCCTTTCTAGGAATTAATGAAACAAGTTGCTGCTACTAAATGTGCATTTCTACCACTGGGGGTTTTGTACAGCTAAAAGGAATTAGAATCATTGAATCATTTAGATTGGAAAAGACCCTTAAGGTCACTTCTGTTGCATCCAATATGTGCAACAGAATAAGAGATTCTAAATGGCAAGATAAAGTGTGACATGGCAGATATGAATAAGGCCACCTTGTCCTGCATTACTACTGTTCTCCTGCATTGCAGGTTTCAGCAACACCGAGGATTTGTGCAGATCTTTTCCACAAAGCTGAGTTCCCATTCCCACAGAGATAAGCCCAAGTGCATTACCTGAACAAAGCCATCTGACAAGGTACCAGAAGACCAGGAGGTTGCACTGTCTTCCTTGTGCCTTTCCTCATTCCTTTCTGAAGGCCAAAAGCTTGCATCTTTCTCTGTGGCTGCACTTCCCTTTGAAAGCAGGAACAGCTCAGCTTTAGCTTGTGAACAGGCAGCTCAGATGTTCCTTCAGGCAATGCAAAGCACTGCAAACTTCTAATAACACTTTGCTCTATTTCTGCCTTATTTATCTATCTTTATTCCTGCTTCCCAAATCCCACCTCTTTTCTTGCTCTATAGCTCTGCTGCAAGATGAATGGCAGCTGGATGGCACTGATAGTTTTCTCTAGAGAACACAGAATATTCTCATTTTTTACAATATTAAAAAAACCTAAAAAACCCCAAACAAACCAACAAAAAGACTCTATCTAGCTTTCTCCTGTCCGGTCCCCTAAAAAGTCCCGTAAAGAAAATTGTGCCAGTGAAGGTGCAGAGTGAGAAACCTTGAAACTGAAGTGCTTGGATCAGTAGTGAGGCACCAGCTCTCCAAGCTGTGTAGATTTCTTTGCATTGTCTTGCCACAGAGGTTTTTTTTTCAAAAGCAATTAACTTCATCATGAATCTTTATTCCCTGCTTTGTTTCTCTGCAATTCACTTGGGCATTTAGGACTTCCAGATTCACAGCCCAGTCTCCTGTAGTTTCTCCCATTCTCCCAGAAATCTCTTCTATCTTTACTCTCAATAGTCTATCATGCCCTTTTTTCCTAAAGTTCAAACATACAAATAAATTTCATTGTTTCTTTTATGTTTTGGCATTTTTGAGGCTAATTCTTTCTGAAACCCACCTCTAATATAAACACTGGTATTTAAGCCCACCATTAACACTTCCATAAAGGGGATATTACTAAACAAGCAATCCCACAAAAAGCAGGATCACACCTCACAGAACAAAGTCCTGTGTAATACTGGCTCTGGAATATTGGCACACTGGTTTGAGTGCAATTCCTTCATATCCTGGAGTGATAACAGATATTTTAAGTTGAAATATTTCAGATTTGCATGTTTTTTCATAATTTCTCCTTTACCAAAATCTTCAATCTTACACACACAGCTGTATACATATAAAACACACTGGACTCACCTTGCTGTGTAAAGAACAGTCTTCTGATTCTTCATCCAAGGAAGGTAAAAGAGAGATCACTCCTCTTTTTTTCAACTAGAAAAATACACACAGAGAGACAACCCAATTAATCATGACAAGAACAGCAAAAGCCTCTTCACTTCTGCCTGTAAACCAAAACAAATTTACCACTTGGGATCCACTTTTGGAGAAGCACTGAACATCTGGCAACCTACATTAAAGCAACTGAAAGCTGCAGGTTCTAAGCACCTCTGAAAATTGGGACTTTATACTGTTATGTTTCAACAGCAGAGCTATAAAAGGACAAATTTCATTTTGCCCCATGAAAATAATTTATTGAAAATCCCAGAACAACTGATCATCAACAAAACTCCACATGGAGCAGTTTGCTGTTGATTGATGCAACCTTCATGTTGAAAGTGAAAAATGCTAAAAAATAACCAGAGGCACACCTCTCCTGCCTTCTGCTAGACATGCATCACAGTCCTGAACACAAAGGGGAGGAGAGACAGTATTGATTCACATGGGCAGGGTGCTCCTCTCTCACATGCCACTCCTCCAGGTGCAAGAAGGGCTATTTACCTCCCCTCTCTGGCCCTTAGGTGAGTGATCACTTACCTGCTGACCAGAAACATCAGTCCCAATCAGGTCACTCTGTGCTAGTACAGAGGCTGGAGGTTCATCTGCTCCTTCAGGCACTTCTTGCTGTAGATGCTGGTGAAGCTCAGCCATGGAATTCTTCATCCCGGTAAGGAAATCTTCCTTTCTTTGGCACAGCTTTATGATTTCTTCTTTTACAGCTTCCATTTCTCCCTAAGGAGCAACAACATCTGTAAGCATCCATTTTTCTTACTTAACCAAACAGCACCGCAACAGATGATACCAGTGATGCATCTTACTGGTACTGGGGTTATTTCCCCCTTTTCCTTTTTCTGGGCTCTGGGACAGTTCCCCATGGTCCCTGCAGGAGACGTCCAGGTGCATGCAAACCAACAGCAACAGATTCAGCTCGGGACAGCACTTGCCACTTGTGATGCAGAAGTTGGTAGTGTGGAAGGAAATGTGGCAGGCTGGAACTAATTCTAACTAAATGCTGCATATCCATGAGAATACCAGCTTCCTCCAGGCCAAAGGGAATGCAGATGGGTTACATTACTCTGTGTGTCAGAGCAGAGGATGTTACTTCCAACTACCTTCCCTGGCAGCCTGACACTGAACGCTTGGGAAAGCCCTGAGGAGGGCAAAGGCAGCAGACGAGGGTAGCTCAGGGCTCAGTCTTTGCTGAAGCTGGCCCAACGGAAACAAACCTTTTGGTGGGTGTTAGGGACATAGTTAGGGCCAAAATTATCCCATGTCTTTGAATATGATATGGGGAGAAATGGTCCCCAATGAAGTTCAGGGAAAATGTTTAATGTTCTGCAGAGACTAAACAATAAGCCAAGTAACTACACTAACAAAGGGGGAAATACGTCTGTTCTTGGTCTCCATCCTGGCCATGACTACTGCTCCAGCCAGTGTTCTGCCCTTAGAGTTTTCTCGTAGGGCTTTCCTTACCACCCAGCCTCCAGGTGAGCCAAGAAAGCCCAGCAAATAACAGAGTAAGACAGGGCAAGCAATGAGCTGCCCTACTCCCTTCATTACTGAAAGTGCTAAAACTCTTTGAAGCATTGTTACCTGCTCGGAAGACTGAAACCTGGCTAAATATCCCTTTGCACACGGGGCTCAGCTGATCACAGCCAGCTTTGATGCCAGGCTGGAAGTGAGAACAGCACTGGCTCCACACCATGCTCTGTCATTAGCGGTGTTATGCAGGTAATAATCTGTGGCAGATGAAAGCACTAAGACTGCTGCTTCTGTCTCCACTACAGCTTCTGTTAATAGCTCTAGGGTGGCAGCATGACAGGGAAGGTGGAGGTTGAGCAAATTTTCAAAGGACATGGAACTCTGCTCTGACAATGCTTTCTTCCTTTTGTACACTCAAAACCACAAGATAAAATCATCCAAAGGTAGAGGCAAGAAAACGTCATTGAAATGAAGAAACAGATCTCCACGACAATTTGTCATGTTTTTATCAATGTCTACTAGGAACAGTGTATCTATTTATTTCACTGCAGGAGACTTGCCAGCATAGATTTACCAGCTACTTCTCTTACCCATTAATTATCTATAACCTCCTCAGAAACCAAATCTCTCTTAAAATCACTCCTTTTTCTGAAATCCCTCAGTAAGATGGGCGATTCCACTGCCCACTTCTATTCATGCAAGGGTATAACTGCCAAGTTTTCTGCTAAAACAAGAACTATTAAACATAAAATCCTACACTCAGAGACAAAAACAAGGAAGAATCAGGAAATGAGTCATGCTGAGTACTACATCAAGCCTCCAACATCCAACCAGCTGACAGCAGAGCAGCTATGTTCTTAGGAGCCTACTGAGTGATTATAGTTATTAGGCAAGTACAATGTAAGTGTATTAACTTTACTGTGACTGATTGGAAAAAAACTGAGCATTTCAGACGCACTTTATAAATAGTTATTACATTTAATTAGTAATTTCCTGACTTCTGCAGTGCTATCCTTAAAACACATCTTATTTTTGCATTAAAAAAATCAATTCATCCATTCCAGAAAGCAGATGACTGTGGAGAGAAGAGCAACACATGTTTACCAATGATGAAAACAGAGTGTGGCAGTGAGGACAAGGAAAGGAGTCTAATGAATCTAACCCTAACCAGAGTCCCCAAAAGTGCCACCACTGCATGATCAGTCAGCAGAAAGGGACTCAGTTCTCTCCTTAGGCACTATCCCAAGCTGCCACCTCAGGAAAATTAGCAAGATGCAGAGTACAGGTAAGCTCTCAGTGCTGCATATTGTTTCACCAAAACAGCTGTCATGAAAACAGCACCCAGTTTTTCTTACAAGTTCATACAGGCACAAATGACACATCACAATCAGTAAGGAGTATATTATGAAAGATATACCCAACCTGCAAAGTAATATTAATTGTAATCAAGGGCATAGTCATATTATGGCATTCAATTGCCTGCTGGACTGGGTGGGGAAGGGAAGCACACCACTGTTCTCAGTGTTCTGCATCATCATGATTAGTGTCAGTCAGGGCAAGTAACACACATGGGAGAGAAAAGAATGAAACCCACCTCTGGACAAGGAGTCTTCTGAGCCTGCGGTTGATCTTCATGTGATATTTCAACCAAATGGTTCTTTAGGAGCTGTTTCAACTTTTCAATTTCTTGCTCACATTCTTCTGTCTTCTTTACAGTTTCCTGTGAAATAGCAATCTCGATAAATAACTTTAAAGTAAGGAGTACAGAAACAAACAAGTCAGTAAGGAAACAAAGTTGAACTGAAGAGTCCTGAAGCCTCCTTTGCACCTGTAGTTACAGGTAACAGAAACTGTGTTTGTTCTGCTAACTCTGCACAACCCCATGCCTCACTGAGTTTATTATTCACTTGCTAAAGACAAACAAGCTGCTCTACCCACAAGCCAAAGTCTGGTGCAGTATTCTGTCTAGCAGCTCCAGAGTAGAATAGTGAATTTGGCTATCAAATGGAAATGGAGCAGATTTCATCACATTCATCACAATTTAGAAAAGGTTGTGAAAAAGAGAGAAATTACAGGGTTTTATATCAAGTAAGAAAGCCTAGCTGTTTTTTTCTGGTGCTCAGGTCTTTACTTCCAGCTAGTTCTGCACTGACCAAAAATGAACTGTGCTGTACAGGAGGCAAATTCTGCAGTTCACAGGATAACCCAACCCCACTGTCTGACAATTTGAATATCCCCTATAAAAACGATAAGCATTCCCACCACATGAATTTCTTCTGCTTACGTGGCTTATAGGAAAACATATTATATGTTATAAACAGCCCAATTCACTTTTACTCATTTGACAGTGACAGCAAGGTCTCACTGCCCCCCCAGGCTTTACTGCTCAGGCAGAAATGGGCAATCTCCCCACACTCATATTTGTCAGTCCCAGCCTGCCGTGATGCCTCAGGTCATTAAGAAACTGTCACATCTACAAGTCAGAATATTTTGTGAAAACACTGAATATGCACAGCATTTGGTGGCTCTGTGTTTCTGGACCCAGAAGTTGAGAAGCAAAGAATATCAAAGGACTGTTCCTCAGGTGCCTGCAAAAGGTAATGAAGGACCAATGGAGCCAACAGGGCTGATCCTACTGTGCTGGCAGCAGCACCTGAATGACCCAACAGGCCAAAGACCTCACTGCAAAGCATTCACAGGCTCTGCCTTTCAGAGCAAAGAGCCTCTGCTGCTATGAACAGCAACAGTGCCATTTCTGCAGTCACTTCTTCATAGCAGCACTCCCTCTCTAGAAAATGCAGGCTAATAAGGCTCTAAATAATCATTATTATTTTACTCATGGGTCTTAAAAGCAAGAAAAAACTATTTTCCTCATTTAAAAAAAGAAAGCTAGTTTGAAGGGAAAGATATTTAATTGTGGTCTATAATCTCAGTGCCATAGGTAAAGAATCACAGAGGAAAACAAAAAGGAATAGGTCTTCTCCTGCTCACCTTTAATGAGAAAGTAGAAGACGTCCTAAAAGGAAGATTCTCTTACCCATAAATTCAATACCATGTGAATAGGACTGTTTAGTAATAAGTTAAGTGAGTACTACACCTCAAATTTCCTTTCCTAACTAAAGAGTCTGAATATTTCATATACAGACTCCAGTGTGTTCTGTCATGGGCCAATATGTGAATATAGTCACTTACCTGAAGATAATTGTTTCTGCCTTCTGCTCAGGGAAAAGAAAATCTGATTTTATCCTTTATCCAGTACAACAAATTGTGCCATATATGTGGAACTGAATTTCTTCCTACGAGTGCTGCCTCTCTTTTGAGTTATTTCCTGGTTAACAATTGCTCTTTACTTTTCATATCGTGGTAATAGTAGAAGACCTACCCATGGAAAAGGCCCACCTACCCCCAGTGTGTTTGTTTTGGAAGAGCTTAGTGAAAATGAGGTCAGTAAATCGCCAGATATGCAAATAATACCACTCTCTTGCACTGAAAACCAGTAGAAGCAGATGTGGCTTCTGAATCTTCTTCCTGATGACGTTATTTAGGTGTGGAACTTAATAGGCCATAATAAAAAAGAGGGCAACATTCAGCAGAGAACTAAGTCACTTAAAATCCTGCCGAGAGCATTTTCAATACCTATTACAGGCTTTGTTTCTGATTTATTGTTTCAGGTGTTACAATGCAGCTCAGTTGTACAAAAGTTACTGGCGCAATATCCCATTGCCCCATCCACAGCAAAATATGGGCAAACTCATCCAAAGACTAATCCCTGGCGGGGAAAAAAAAGAATATATTTGTACAGGAAGCTTGGCTCCCATTTGCTTTCCTCTCTAGCAGGATTCTTACCACCTTTTAATGCAGCACTCAAAATGCCATGGTTTAATGGCTTTATCCTTTGTTACACCTTAGCTGGTGCTAGACTTGTATTGTAGCACAGCTGCTTTCAACCCATTCAACTGCACTGGAAAATCTCTTTTGCACAGTTTGATACACCAGCTGCCAAGAATTGCAATTTTTCCAATCTGTTTTCTCACAGAGAAATTTCATTCAGCTACAGATTGTTGGGTGTCTACAAGAAAAAGGCAAATGCTGAGCAAAAAAAAGGTCACAGCTTAACAAAAAGGAGAAAAATCTAAAGTTTGACCTAATAGTCCACAAAAATCAGCTACAAGTGTCATGATAACAATTGATAATTGCAAAGCACTCTCTTTCTGATGCTTTCAAAGTGTTTTGAAAATTCTCCATTATTTGATCTGGTAACTCTGAAAAAGGTACATTTTACCACATCCATTTTTTTTAGACATAAGAAATTGTATGAACTAAAAAAAAGAGATTTTAAGGATTTTACAGATCTAATATAGTCATTGCTTTTTTCTGACCTCCAAGCATGCACTAATCATGTGGCATGTTTGAGTTTTTCTCTTTGTGTGGTGCTCTTAATTTCACAAACTGAAAATCAAAGATGGGCATTCACATTTTAGCTGTCACTTGTGTCTGCCTGACCTTCAAAATGCCCAGTTAGATGTTCTAAAGCATTCTGATTTACCCTAAAAGGTTAGGAAAACCCAATCAGCAAAGATAACAACATTTTTCTAGGTGCTGTCAGCATCTTGCCAAGAAGTGGATGGGTCACACGAGAGCTTTCATTCCTCTGCTGACGTGGGAACCTGCGTTACCGAGCTCCAGATTTCCTCCAGCCTGGGCAATGGAGCATGACCAGGCCCTGAATTCAAACCGCCCTGAGCTGGTACAACCAGAGTGCTCAGTGAAGTGCTGCACAGAGACTCCTTCAGGTCTGGAGGTGTTCCAGAACTCTCACTGCCCTGAGTTAACACTCACTGACCCACCAGCACTGCCTTCTCCTGTTTTTGATTCACTCCTGTTTGCAAACCTGGCCTGGCCAACAGCATCTCCAAAGCCCCACTCACATGCTGGCCTGCCTCAAACCAGGGAATTAACCAAGACACAGCTGTAGGGAACAGCCACTTTCCTGGCTCACTGATTTGGATTAGTGAAAGACTTCTGCTGTTAGCAATTTCTGTCTAATGGCTGTCAACAAGAATTTCCATGGTCAAGGTGAGTTTAAGGACCTGAATGTTGCAGATGTGAGCATCTGCATCAAACACTGGACTTCAATAACCCATGCAAACCTGGGGCACAAGACACCTGAGCCTTCATTTCTACTACAATATATTGTCAGCTGTGACTGAATTGGAAAACTGAAATGCATGTCAAGACTATTCAGTGTGCTTTGTTTCAGGATCAAATTGAACAGGGAAAAAAAAAAAACATAACAAAAAACATCCCCAAACCACTACACAGAAGACATGGTAAGTGTACATGGCTGCAAAAGCAATATTGTTTAGAGATCAAAATTACTCTAAAACAAAGGTTGTTTAGGTGACAGTGAAAAAACAAAACAAAACAAAACCAAAAAACTTACCTCCAGTAGGTCATTTTGTTCCTTAGTAATTTTTTCTAATTTCTTTAATTCCTTCAAGAGTTGTCTTGCTCTTTGGAAGACTGAGAAAGGTTGCATTTTCAGCCCTGGCAGCTGAAGTGCATCCTCATAGGACTGTATATGAACAATAGTCTTCTGCATGGGACCAACGTGCTCAAGTATAACCTGTCAGGATAGAGCACAGATGATGGATGGGATACTGAGTTAGAAAAATCAACACCATAAATTTATACTGCTCTAATGATGAGCAACAGCTGGTTTTGGTGAGTTTCCCATTTAAGAAGGAAGAAATTTTAATCCCCATATGGGCCACTCACTGAAGAGTTGAACTCTATGATCCTTGTGGGGCCCTTACAACTCAGAATATTCTGTGATTCTGTGAATCTTGGAACAAGTAAGTGAAAATCCATGGTGAGTTTGTTTAAAGCAAGACAAAGACATAACTTATATTTACAATTCTGGTTTTTCTGCATATATATATATATATGAAGTTTGCACAGTGACAAAAAAGGGTCACATTCAGATTAGCTGCTATTTACTAAGCAGCTCGTTTCAAAGCAGAGCATCATTGGCAGTGAAGACAGTTAAAAACATGGTGCAAATTCTTTGATGTCACTCTAGACAAATTCTGCTTCTTGTCTTTTGTCCTGCAAACCAGTCATTTTGTCATGGTCCTAAAAGCAGTCTTATCACCACAGATGAGATGATGACTCAAGATGGAAGTCAGCAGACACCCCTGAAGATGGCTTTCCTGTCAAGGGTAGCTTTTCATGTCACAATACTTTGAGCGAATGCCCAGTTTACAACCACCTTCATCAGTCTGGGATCAACAGAAATGTAGAGTTTCATAGCACAATATATTTTTATGGAAGACTCAGTGGTCAATTTATGAAAGACAGAATGGCAATAACAACTCATAACTTCTTGGTTCTCCTTAAGAAATATGAAATCCTGCTGGACATCATTCAGCAGGGAACTTCAGAAGAAAAAGATAATATAAATACAAACCACTTATAGGCCTTTTAATTACTACCATTTTTGTTAAACTCCCTCTCAAGAAGATTTTGTTTTAAAATGCCCCAGGGGGAATGGAGGTGTTTATTCTCTCATTCATAAGAAGTCTGCATCAGGAATTTTTTGTACTATCCAGGCTTTGATTTACAGTAAGGAAGTAGGTGAACATTATTTTCCAGAAGAAATATTACTTTAGTTTTTCCATGTAATGTAGTCATTACAAAATTGTTCTCTGGATGACCAAGCTGCACAGTTTTGTTATGAGAGTTACAATGCCATGAGAGGTATGATGACATTTTTATTCGTCACCTGAAACTGAACCAATGCTTTTTGTATTTTAGACAGATAACACTGTGGACTGCCTGTGGTGGGAGATAAAGGAATCATCTGCTAAATTTTGCCTCCATTTTTGGAGAAACAAGGCTTAATTTCCTAACTTCAGACTTCCGTTTGGTACCAAGTAGAGCAGTGTGCAGCAAGTGTCTCTTGAAAATCAGGCCATGAACTTCCCAAAAAATGGAGATCCTCAAATGTAGTAGCTATGCCTGACACATGCTTAAGTTACACATTCGAGTTCTCTGTGGGCATTTTCTCAACAGTGCTTTAATTTCGGGTGTTTTGTGTTCAAACCATGACTCCGCTTCTTCAAAGAGTCTCTCAACAGTCTCACCTCAGGGTTTACACTGATCAGGGAAAAAAGCCTCTGTAGGAGTTTTCACACACCTGTCCATGTTTAAGTTGTTCTTTAGGAGAAAATTCTAACAGATCTTCTGATGACAGGATTGTCTTCATTTCTGCAACATCCTTCTCAAACACCTTCACATGAGATTCAATGGCATCCAGTTCCTAGGTTTTGGGAACAAAGAGTATTTGTAGACAGCCCAACCACCAAAGCCAACTTGCATTTCTGTCTTTCACTTAAATTTAAGAAGAAATACTGAAAAATGAGTGCAGCATATGCAGGATATGTTAATGGATGCTATCAACCAAAAGCCTAATTATTATAAATTACTTATAGTCATAAACTTCTAAAGGAATTAAGCATTCAGGATCATCTGGTCTGTTTTAAACCCTGAATACAGAACTGAAATATCCTTGAAAATTCACATTCTAAATTACTAGTGGCAAGAAGACAGTTTTCAGTGGTGACAGTTATCAGAATAGGACAGTGCTGTAATTACACTGTTGCAGCTTCCAATAGGAAGAATCTTAAGTCAGATGGAAAAGGAATCCACACACAGCTGTTTGTGAACTCTCACAGAGTAGATCAGGCTGGAAGGGACCTTGAAAGGTCTCTGGTACCCATCAAAGCAGGGCACTTGGGGTCTGATCCTTTTGAGATTTGGGTTTCTCTCAGGATGGGGATATTACCCCTGCTCGGAGCCCCTGATCTAGCATTTGACTCAACTCACTAGAAAACAAATCTTCCTACTATGTAGATGTAATTTCCTTATACTTTGGGTCTGTAACTGTTCCCCTTTTTGCTGCACACCCCAGGAAGAGCCTGGCCCAGCCCTGTCTGTTTGCTCCCATCACGTAGCAGCAAACAGCAGCAATATCAGCCTCTCACCCCCAAGCTTCTCTGGGCTGAACCAACCTGGGTTCCCAGCCTTTGCTCCTACATCCTGTGCTAATCCTGAACTTTACAGCTTAATTAGTTACCAAATGCCTTCTGATGGTTTGTTTCCAAACAATTCATTTCCTCGCTTGGCACACCTACAAAAAGCAGCACTAAACTCTGTTTACCATGCAGTGATATAATCTGTATTTCCCAAGGTAAGATGAAGCTCTGATAAAAGGCACTTATGAGTTACCACACTTACATCAGCCACATGCAGGATTTGGGGAAGAATCTCTGCTATCTCCTGCTGTAAAGTTGCTACTTGAACATCTATTTCATTCAGCTGTTGCTTTATACTGTCTGTTTCAAAGACCGGTGTCAGTTCCTCCAGCTCCATGAAGATACCGTGCAGAAGATTTTGCTTTTGCTCTGAGTCTTCCAAAGCCATCTGGAGACAAAATAAGAGCTTAGTTTGATTAATCAGTGGTGAAAATTTAAGTTTCACAGCGGTAAGGACCAGAAGGAGTGAGTTTTAATTTCCTGTATGTCACTGACTGTTGCCTGTATTCCCAAAGTTTAGCTCAGACCAAAACACTTTATTCCTATGGGAACTGAACCACTTCATCCTGCAGGTAGAAAACTGAGACGGATGCCCTGATTTTAAGGGAGTCAGTCCAATAAAATAAGTCTACATGAGCAAGCCAAAAGGCATAAAGATGATTTCAAACCCAGAGAGAGCTCCCACCCAAGAAGAGTGTAAGATCCCACAGAAGATTCCTCCTCAGCTCCCATGGCCGACCTCAAGTGCATGAACAAGACATGGTCAGCCAAACACCCAGAAAGGGTTTGCTGCTAACCAGCCTACAGAGAGCAGATGTAACTAAATGCTCCGGAAAATATCAGGCCAGTCGTGCATTATATGAAGTCTCTTCCCCTGCAATGAACTGGCTGAGCTTTTGGATTAACTGCAGTGAAAACCATCACGAAGAACAGTGAGGGCTGCAAGAAAT
Organism: Pomatostomus ruficeps; assembly: GCA_013400735.1. Lineage (NCBI taxonomy): Eukaryota > Metazoa > Chordata > Aves > Passeriformes > Timaliidae > Pomatostomus > Pomatostomus ruficeps. The sequence continues at coordinate 243,734 of VYZT01035230.1, forward strand.
GCATGTGACCCATTCATCTGGGTGGTGTGTGAAGGAAGGGGCTGAATGTATCTTTCCACTCTAAGGCAAGCCCTGGGTGCATTTCCAAACCCACTGGTTTCACAGCCCAGAACACACAAAACATTCCAGTTCACAAACACAGGAGACAATAAGCTCTTGCCACAAAAAATGATCATGGGTTTTGGAAATCACAGTTTCCCCATTGTGGCGACATACTTGGTTACATATCAGTCGAGAATGGCCAGCTACTTCCTGTCAAGGATTCTTACTGGTCTTACCACAAAAATCTATGTTTAGAACACCAGCTTTCTCACTTGGTCTAAGCCAAGGAGTGGATGCACAGAAACTCCAATTTTAAGTACAAAATTGCCAGAATTTTTGTTTGGAACTGGTCCTGATCTTCCCTGTAATATTAAAAACATTTGATTTTTGAAACTGCCAGTCAGAATTATCTTAGTCATATAGTGAGCACAGCCTTCCAAACCACAACTCACTTCAAAGTTTCCATCTAACACACAGACATCAAAAAAATAGCACTTTGCCTTTTTGGCTCACATACAATATAGAAAGAATCCTATACATGCAGGCAGTAAAAACTGACCATAGCCACTCAGCAGGGTTACAGAAGACAATCACACATTTTTGGAAGATGTACAACAGTTCAGCACTTGCACAAGACCGGTACATCCAGCATCAAATGAGTGTCAACCGTAACTACTTTTCACTTAAAGGATTTACTGAAAATGGTAAATTATTTACATCAGTAAGAATTAAGAATGGAAAACTGCATCTGTACAGAGCAACTAGTGCTAACAGGACCATTTACCTGCAGCAGCTCTTACCTGGAGCTCATCAGTGTGCTTGCGTAAGCTTTTTGCAGAGTCGTGCTGAGCATCTGCTCTCAGCAAACTGTTGGTGCTTTCTATCCAATCTTTCACATTCTTTAAGTGCTCCTCATATTCTTCCATCTTGTTGGTAGCCTGGGAAATGACAGGATTTTACAGACAGTCACAATTTAATTGCTTCACTGTGTAAGAGAAATGCATCCATGAACAAGATTAAAAGAAAATAGGATGCATTTGCATCATGGGCAGTTAAATTAGGACGGTGAGATAAAAACCATTTTTCTGAAACAGTTTCATGATTTCAGGCTGTTCCCTCCCATCAGAAGTAATTTTGGTGCCTGCATGCTTACGTTTCATGGGGGCATTGTTGCAATTGATATGGCAATGGTACTTGAATAGACAGCCCATCAGCAGAGCCTTAGAGAACCATCTCAACACCCACCCGGGGCAAGGATTCCCCACACAAAACCCTCAGCCATGGTCTGAGCCAGTCCTTTGGGCAGCCACTCCAGAAACCCCAGCTACAATGAGCCTTACCACAGCAGGCTTCTGACTCTGCTCATTTGGCAGCCTCTGATGATGTTTCATGCAAATCCTTCACTCTATTTTTTTGTAAGATGGGATTTTTAAAAAAACTTTTCTTCCATTTGCAGGTACCTTGTTGAGAATGGCAGTCCTGCGCTCAGCACGCTGAGAGACCTGCTGGTACTGCTGCAGGGGGGCCACCAGGATGTCCATCAGCTCCTGGGCATGGCAGGAATTCTGCTCCACTATATCCTGCACTTCTGCATCCAGCTCATTGAGTTTGTAATGCCAAAGGTCCAGCATATCCCAAATTTGCTGCATGTGGAGAGAAGGGAAATGAAATGTCACGCTCAAAGATAACAGCAGCATTATTTGTTCTTCATGTGGGACATGAGGAATTGCAAAGGTTTCAGAACGGATATGATGAGAACAGAACACTTTGCATCTGCTGGTGTGATTCACAGGTGAAAAAAGCATGGATTTTCCTGTGAGAAAGAACTGATAAATATTCACCAGCTAAATGCTTGCTTGTACTTCTCCTTTTACAGTCATAAAATGAAAGGAAGACCACTTTATGCCAAACCAGGCTCTGTAGAAACAACCAAAAATCTTTTAACACCCACAGATATTTTTTTGTCAAGACTACCTTCTGAACTTCCTTGGCTTTTGCAATGTTTTCACTCTTCTGTTGTAACATCTTTTCAATAGCTTGAAGGCCATTGTTAATAGTTTCTGCTTTTCTTTTCAGCACATACTGAGGAGAGTTCTGCAAGATTTCAGAGCTAACCTGTCAGAGCAAAGAGAAAACAACAGGGGAGATTACAAAGATCTGCTTGTTTCTGTGCACCACCTTACCAAAAACATTCCAATTCTTTTTATGTTTCTCTTGACAAATCACTTCAAAACACATGAATGGAGCTACATTTGCAGGAAGAAGCGCTAACGAGAGCAGGTTCAACATCCACATGTTATTCGCTAATTTGCACTAATTAAAAAATGCCTGTCTCAGAAAGGCAATCCCTGGGCAAACAAGCACTGCGGCACTGCAGCTCCCTGGGTGCTTTGCTTCACCTTGCTCTTCTCTGCAACAGAGGCTCATCATGCTGCATGGCGGGGCAGGTCACATTTAGATTTATGCTGTAAGAAACCCAGAATGACACCTTGATGTCTCAGCTGACAGCTGCGGCTTCCATGTAACAAATAAGGGAGTATCAAAGTGCATCAATGCACAGCGAATTTCTCAATATAAACTCGGAGATTTATCACTCAAATAAAAAGCTCCAAGGCCTATCAAGTGTGTGTGCAACTTAATTTCACTCTGCAGGACTCCACGGAAATGAAAAATTGGTGCACTGGAGGGCCTGAGCTTCTGTGTAAAGAGAAGATCTCTCAAAGCTGAGGTTGAGTAATTGCCTGAGCACAGGGCTGAGCAACACAGTTGAACTACGAGGTTACTATGGATTAGATGAAAGTCCTTGATCTTGCCCAAAAGTGACATCTTTTCTTACTAAACCCTGCTGGCTGCTAAGGTCCAGCCAAGCAGCAGGAAATTGTTAAATTGTGGTCAATTCTTTGTGTGCTGCAGCCCTAGGATTTAGGGGCAAATGCACACTGAACAGTTTTATGCTGCCTTGATGCCAAGGATTTTTAATTTAGTATTTATTTTAGTTTGAAGCTCCTGGTACTGAAATACTTCATCCTAGGTGTGGGATGAGGCATTCAGATAATTTTTGGTTAATACATTAATTATCTACTAATTTCTTACTTTTATTAACATCATTTGTAGATTCCAACAAGGCCTCTCTAAAAAGTACCCACAGTACAATGTTGTATTGATAAAAGTAATCAAAATAAATATATACAGAAAGAACTGTAGTGCTCCTCTGAAATACTCCTGCTTACACCACAAAACCTGTGGAGTCAGTCTGTACTTAGTGCCCAAGACTTCTTAAAAAAAGGAATTCAGGCTGTAATCATTGAACATTTGACCATTACTATTATCCTGGAATACACCAAACATGAAAAATTGTCAATAATTGTAGTGTCACCTTCCAAAATAAAAGAGAATCATGTATGAGTGATGTTACACAGCTGGAAATGAGAAAACAGATCAAGCACTGACTTCATGTATTTCTTCACGATAAAAACACTGCACCTGTCAATGCTCTGGTCATCAGCAAAGCAGGATTTCAATTTCAAGACTTCTTACTGGGACAAAATTTATTATTTATGGCATCAAATGTACAGTTTATTTTCATTTTTTGTTCAGCAGATTTAGAAGAAAGCAGAATGACATTAAAATATGACAACTCAATTTAACATATGCTGGTATCTCCTAATGTATAACTGAACTGACCTCCAGTTCCACTAGGATGTTTTTTGTTTCCTAAATGCATTTTGAAAAATTCCAAGGCACTTTATATTGTTTTCCAACATCTAAATGTGAAAAACAAATATTATGTAGCTTCCAGGACCAGTTCTTTCACTCGTAACAGGTAATGTGTGCTTTGGGATAACCTTTTATCTCGGTAAATGAAACAGTAAACAACAAAAAACCCCAAAGCATAAATACTGTTTTGCTTTCCTTCTCTCCTTCCACTTGCTCGTTCTGAAAAGACTAGTCCCATTTTGAAACAGAAGCTATAAAGTTAACTGAATTAAAACTAATAAACTTTAGTTAATAGGCTGCTAAATATTTTATGCAACATAAAATGAATGAATAATTTGAGAGACATTAAAAAGTAACTGAATTTCAAAACCGTTTTATTAAACTTTCAAATTTTATCAAATTAACTGAGTCTTAACCTTAACAACTAGCATAAAACATGATTATTTTTGAAATATAAGAACTGAAAGGGGTTTTTTTTTTTCATTTTTAAAATAACACAAATGATTAACAATGATGGTAATTGTATCAGGCTTAAAATTTGACCTGAACTTGAGAGTATTACTCCATTTTCCCTTAATTTTGGTTTCAGCTAACTGCTTATATCCGTTGTAGACAGAAATACTGCAAAAAACTGATGCAATGGGATTCATTTATTTAAATTCCCTCCCTGATTTTAAAGGAAGGAGATGATGTCCTCAGGGGTGGTGAAATGAACCATGTCATGATACACTACCATGTATGCAAACTACATTAAAAACAAAATCCTCTTTCAAAGCCCTTTTTTAACCCAGTTTTGAAAATATTTTCTCATTCAGGCTATGCAAACTTTCCAATCAACTTCAACTACTAGTTCCCAGTTTAAGAATCAGATTGGATAGAAGACAGCACCCATATTACATTAAAACTTTATTGCTAAAGGTTCTGCCATGTTCTTTTTTAATAAAAAAATAAAGATGTTATATTCACACTGCTTACCATAAGATTATTCTAAAAAGAGACCTAGGCATGAGGAATGATTTCTACATTGCAAATAGATAAATATGCGAACCACATCAAGAGTTACCTTCTCTTCCAGGTCTTGCAACACTTTCTTGCAGTCCTCCAGCTGTGTTTCGATCTCTGCCGGGACTATTGTGTACATTTCGGAATACTTGATCCGAAGTTTCTCCATGATATCCTCCAGAGCTTGACTCTCTCTAGCAATCACACTCTGAAGCTCCTACAAAATTAAAGAGTAACTTCAGCAGTTTTACCCGGTTTTTCCTCAGTGCACATGGGTATATGCACGTATATATGTGTATATGCACACATGCATAATGTGTTTTATATTTCCTACCATGATTATGGCTTGGAAAAATTCGATTTGTGATATCAAACTTAATTTGATTACCTCTGCAAGCAGATAAACTCTAAGAAATACTAGCTCATTTAATCAAATGATGCTTTTCAATCTGTAAGAATTAATTAAACCTGATACTGCTCCATGTCGGGCAAGTGACGCACTGATGTTCATTGACAGGTGCAGCAGAGGGACCATCTGAAGAGCTCCTGTGATTAAATGTTAACCTTCATGCTCTCCCTTTTGCCAAAAGTGCATTTTTCCCTTTGAAAGACGTTTAATAGCCAGCGTCCATCCCTTCATTATTATAAACAACACAAAGGCCACAAAAAGCAACAGGTTTCAGGCTGGAGTGTCTGCTTTCAGGCAATTACGCAGAGCAGCACAGCAGGCTCCTCTCACAACAGTAGTTTCCAGTTCTGTGTGAAGAATGTAGGTTTTATGAGATAAAAGAAACTTGAACAACTGTCTACAGCCTGTGGCCTAGAAATAGAATCTGAGCTAAGTCCTCCTGCAGAAAGAATGAAGAAATTCATTTGTTTAGAAGGTTTTCTAGAGTTTCAAGTTGGAAGGTTCTGTTTGCTGGCGTTATGGTTCCTTTCCCCAGTGCTCAGCTGTTTGAGAAACTCAAATGGTAACTCAAGTTATTGGGAAAAATGACCCAAAGTTCCTATCAGGCAATGAAGGGCACTAAAATGAACTGCCTTTGCTTTTTCAATCAGGAGTAATGGCAATCCATTAATTCACAGTCTTCACTTGGGAATCTTTTCCTTCACACAAATGCAACACAGAGAAATATGTCAGAGACTGATTTATTTCCTGTCATCCCACAACAACTGGGTCTGATATTAAAAAACCCCAAACCCTCAAAACCATGAAACAGCTGTGTGCTTCATTTTGTGCCAATATTTATGGGAGTTCACAGATTCCCTGACCTGAATTGGAAAGCATCAGTTACAACTCCCATCTCCAAAACAAAGCATGTCTCTGCACACTGGTTTCTGTGTATTACTGCATGTTCACACTTCACAGAGTATTTAGATGCAAAGCAGAGGTTTGTCAAAACTGTCCCAGTTTTTTTCCTAAGGGACAAGGTAACAACACTTCCCTTTTTCATCTGCGTGGGTGAATTAGAACTTCTGCCACCCAACTAACCTAGGTTTGCCATCTCAAAGGGAAATAGAAATTTCCTCCACTCAATAGATGCAGTGGAGTCCTGACTAATGCTATAGATTTCATGTGCACTAGATTTTCGTTGGAAGTAAGGGATGAAACTGCCCGGCAGATTTTGGCTCACTGTTGTTTGGACTGTGTAAAATTAATGAATTCTTCAATCCCTTCAGCTCAATCTTCTCAAGAGGAACAGGCCTGCTGTGACATACTGCTACAAAGAAATAATTTGATGGGATTGCTGCTAACATCTGCTTGTGCCACTGTGGTCAGAAACAGGAACAAGGTCTAACCTCACTTTTGGGTGAGTTTGAGGTGCTTGGAGTAGCAAAGTTTGGATGTGAGGGAAAAGATCAGGCATAAAGCACCTTCAGTAGTAAAATTTCCTTATGGATATAAAGAACTCAGTAAAAAAGCAGATACAACTCTAAATTCTAATTCTAAATAATATTAAATAAAAAACCAGCCCTTTCAGACAAATCCAAGGTCCCACCACAGCAATGCTGGCTCATGAGTTTTCAGAACTCCCTAAACATGTAATAAACATGTCTCTCTCATGCTAACCCCCTATCTGCCACTGTGGTTTTTGCCTTCTGTATTTTTCCTAGCCCTTTGCCAGGTTGGGGACACCTAGCCAGTTTTTAGACAAGACTTAGCAAAGAGAGCCCAAATTTATACTATACTTTAGTAGGCTAAAATAAATAAATTATAGTCCTACAGTTAAAAAATAATTGGATTAAATAGAATTAAAAACAATTTTTGATCAGGATTTAAAAATTATGATAGCAATATAAATGCAATAAGAGTAATTTGAAACAAATATAATTCAAATAATAAATAAATAAATATTCAGGAAGTGTTAGGAATAGCAGTATTTCATAAAGTCAAAAAAGCAGAAATGTATAGACTGCTGGTGGCTGCTGGTGGACACTGAGGTTTTGATCACAATTTCATTTTCAAAAATCATTTACCAGGTTAGCCCCTGATGTAGGACACCAGATCCAGAGCATCTGGAGCTGCCCTGGGTAGGTCTGCAGAGGGGAAGGCATGCAGGGTGTACACTAAGCAGCTCTTCCTAAAAGGAATGCAGCTGGCTGTGAATTTCTCTGCAATCTGGAAATACTTCTGTGCTGCTCACAGATCCACACAGAGGGGAAAATCCCAAACCATGGCCATGGCAGGGCCAGTTGTGCTCTGCTGAGCCAGATTCATTGTCTTTAGGTCAATGCATATACCTTGCCATTTATTTTATCTGGAGCAAGTTCAAGCAGCAGCATAAACCAGGAGATACTCTGAGTACCGCAGTAACAGAGCTGTTACCAACCTCCAGCTGCTCTGCCTTTCCATCAGCGTCCTGCAGCAACACAGATGCAGCATTCTGTAATGCATTTGTCACAGCACTTATCTCTTCAGTGACCTTGTTCCTCTCTTGAATCTCTGCTTTCACAGAATCTTTATGGTCTTGAGCCTTTTTGTACAACCTGTGGAAGTTAATACATTGTTTTAGACTCTACACTAAGTAGGAGCAAAGAGCATGCTTAATACAGGTATTATATAGATATATATCCAAAACCACATTTGTCTGTAATTTAGTGGTTTTTTCTGCAATTAAATCTATGAGTTTACACCATTTACTATCTCAGTTTCTTTACAGTGAGTCTTCAGATAGTGCTAAACAAAGGACACTTGGCAGACCAAATCAGGTAGCAAGCATATTGAAACAGCAAACAGAGGTCAGGTTCTCAGAGTAGGAAGATGTTGGCAGAGCAGATGTTCTTCACAAAGATTCCCATGTCTTTGTGAAGCAGGCACGGAGAAGGGTGAGTACAATCACCAGATTTGTAAAAAATATTTGGGGTGAATTTTAGACAGTGGCACTCTGTAAGGTGAAAGTTGCAAAAAGCACAAGATCTGATTTTCCTAAAAGTGGAAAATCTTAAAGTTCACAGGATCTTGGAACATCTAAGACTGACTGTTGTTCCTTCTGATTCCTACTGCATTTGAACACAAACTGCAGCCCACAAATGATATGGGCAGGCTCAGGTCTTCTCCCTTGATAACATCCCCCACTGCCCATGCTGGAGACAGCAGGTGGGTGAGATGGAGCAGTGCTCTGAGCCAGCAGAGCATTCATTGTCTTTTTAACTGCATTACAGCTTATATATATTCTGTGATAGCCAATAAAATGCTGTGCTTGTAAACAGTCCTATCTCCCAACTTCAAC
>VYZT01035231.1:0-12551 GCA_013400735.1 Pomatostomus ruficeps
TAAACTCAGCTGGCGTCTCATTTTGGGGGGGGTGGGGGGTGGTAATTAGAATGGGGGACAGTTCCCTCATTTGTTTAGTTTCTCATTGGGGATTTTAGGTAGATCTGCTCATTTGTGAAGTCCATCAAATTGTATCTGTGTTGTACCCGGGGAGGGGTGCTGCTCGGCTGCTCTCACCTGTGCCGAGTTGTGCACCTGGGATCCCATTAAAACCAAGGGAATGCCCTTTGCCCTGCACTGCTGGGGCTGCCTCTGATTTTTACCAGCCCTTAAGGCATCAGAAGTGGCAGCAGAATCACTGTGTCACCCCGTTCCTTCTTTGAGCTCCCCCAGAACCAGCAGCAATGTCAGCGTTGTCCTTTGCTGTAGGAATTGTATTTTTAATTTATTTTTTTTCCGCATGCCGGTGGTCCTCCAGGATGACAGAACTCTTCCCAACAGAAGGCAGAGGGGCTGTTCTGCACTGGCAGCTGCCATTGGGATGCAGCCTGGCTCCCACAGGGCCCCTCCCTACTCCAGGAAGATACTGCTGTTCCCAGGTGTCACCTGCACAGTGACTTGCCTCGCTCTTCTCTTCATTCCAGGTCTCTCCTCCCCTCCCTGTCTGCTCCTGCTTCTTTTTTGTTCCTGACCCCTTTTCCCAGGCTCAGGGGCAAAACTGGGCACAGAGGCTGCTCGGGTCCTGCTTCACCCCACTGTGGAGATGCTGCGCGTGCCAGGTCAGCACCCCTGCCTGGCACAGCCACCTCGAGAGCTCTCCCACCCCACAGCAATGTACCTGAGAGCAGGAGAGGCAGCTGGGACAGGGTTCAGAGGCCATCAGGAGTTTCTGACCAGGTTCCTGCCCAGGCACAGCCGAGTGGCAAATGCAGCTGTGGTGACTGGGGTGAGTGCAAACCACCACATGAATTATGCCTTTCTGCTCCTGTAAAATACCAGCTTATTTATGAACCTTCCTTTACTTCTTATCACTTTTCTGGACAGAGCAGGATGTTTTTCCCACCATTATATTAGATCTTGAATCAAGGCAACTTCCTCGTTAGGGGTTGAGGGTTTGGTTGGTTGGACTTTTTTAATTGCTGCTTTTAAATTCTACTGAAACAACAAGTAAACAAATAAAAAATTCGTTAGAGAGAGGCGGCTCAACTTAGATGAAAGTTTTACAGCGCGGAGCTCTGCTTTCCAAAGCGGCAAATCCAGTCACCGGGTCATTAGCACGGCATGCAGCGCCGCAGAAATGAGGAGCATTACAACTGGTGTCGTTTGCAAGATTTACTCATATTTCAGTGTCTTAACAGCGATGTTTCAGCCTAAAAGCTTCCCAAAAGGCACTTAAACATTGGTAACGCCAGCTCCAAACGGCTGCGGGTGCATTTACTCATTACGAGCGTGTTTAGAACAACGCATCTGCGCTGGCTGCTGACAGCTTTGGGGCTGCTGAGGGAGGCAGGGCGAGGGCAGGGGGAGCACCCATCCCCTGCTTTGCCCCTGTTTGAGGGCACGCGTGGGACGGGCGCCGGGGCTGCCGCAGGACTCGCTGTGGGTGCAGAGCACGTTTGGGCATTTGCCTGGCGAGACTCCCCCAAAGGAGCCAAGGCTGATTGCGATCCAGGCCCGACAGCTTTGCTGCTTTGAACACATCAGCTTAATTTCATGGCGAATAAGGAGAAACGTGTGCCTGTCCCAGTGCTGTGTTTTGGTCAGGGGCTGAGAACAAAGGCTCTGGAACCCCCACGGCTGCGTTTGCCACTGGCTGGGCCGCAGGGAGGGAAATGCAAGCGCCTCTGAGCTCTCCGCAGGGCCGCTGAACCTTCCTGTGCAAGAGGAGGTGGCTGCACACAGTCTCTATTCCACGTGAAATGACTTCACACAAAGCTCCGCAGCACTGGTGGAGGCACCCTCTGGCAAGAATGGCTCTGCAAGGCTGTTGGGGATCTCCCCTCCACCTGTCCATCCCCTTTTCCCAGGTTTCTCCTGGAAGATCGCTATTACAACCACTTAAAAATGAGCCCAAAGAAGCTCATGCTGTTTAAAGCCAGGTTAGTGTACAGATAGAATAGGAATCTTTTGGGGTTCTTCAGTCTTTGTTTTGTGGGGGTCTTTTTCCCAGCTCCAGAATCTGTGTTATGCTCTTTAAATCTTTACTCACTGTTGATCTTCTCAGGCTCCTCGTTTCATATTAGGAAGTGGGGGGAAAAAAAAGGTTTAAGAGGAAATACAATAACAGGAAAAAATCCCACTGAGTTGAGTTATTTAGGCAAACTGCTTCTCCTGGATCAAATACAAAAGTAAGATCTCAGGAAACTGCACCATAGGAATGCAATTACTACTGCAAACAGTGCAATCTCTGTTGCTGTCTTTCAGAAGTAGTCTTTGAAACTTTAGCAATATTTCCAGTAAAGCCATCTTAGCAACAAGCAACTCCACATACAGGGAAGTCTCGGGTGTTTTACAGATGCCCATCATGGGGGGGTTCCCAAACCTCTGCGTGGCTCATCTTGAGGCTTTTTTCAGTTTTAAGTTAAACTCTGAAAGACATGGGGCCTGTTGTAGATTAAGGCGTGGCACTGAACCCTTCACTAAGAGTAGAAAGTCTTCTGCATTGTTTTGTATCACTCTTTAGCACCTTTCTTTTATTGTTATGCAAGGAAGGAGTGTCCTGTGGCAATTCTTCCGTTCAGCTACAAGCTACTGGCAATTCTTCTATCCAGGAGGAGATAATTAAAAGTGACTTGAAGAGTTAAGCTTCTAAACTTCCTGACAAGACTGTTGGGTTTCCTTCTCCTACATAAGTCTTTGTCCTTTTGTTCCACATTATCGTCAGATTCACAGAAGAGTTGCTTTGCTTTCACAGCTGAGATTCTAGGAAAATTCATTTTTCAATTCCTCTTAAATAACTTACCTAGGCTGGGCTATTATACAAAATGTTCAGGAAAGCATAAGGTCAAAAAGCATTTAATTAATTTGTCCCGTGCATGTGAAGGAATGCAACTCGGAGGGAGAAAAGCCTCAATTCTATGTTTTCTTTAAGGTCAAATTTATGTTCAAGGGCTGAATGAGAAATTCTCGGTGCAGAAATGTGGGCAAAGGGAGTAAGCCCCCTCCGTTCCCCACGGAGCTGTGCTGGGGCTGGGCTGTGCCCTGGTAATTTACCAGGACAGCTGGCACAGAATTGCCGTGGCTCCTTGGTGGCTCAGCAGCAGTGATGTTGGCTTACAGACAGGGGACACCCACAAAGGGATCAGACCCGCCCTGAGCCCCCCGAGGGACAGCGCCTGTGCCTCCCCATGGCACCCCAGCGTGGCTGTCCCTCGGCAGCACTGCCTGGCACAGCAGCCAGCGTGGGGCTCCTGCTCAGGCAGCTCCCTGTGAGGTGAGGTGTTAATAACCCTGCTGCACTCGTGTGCCTTGGTGGGTATTTACTATACTTTATGGTACAGTTATTATTTGTTGTGTTGGCTGTTTGATGCATGACTCTTCCCCCTAATGCTTCCCCCACAGCCAGGGAGTGCACCCCAGCCCTGCAGAGGGCATGTCCCAGCCTAATCCCAGTGAGGCTGCACTCGTGTGCCTTGGTGGGTTATTTATTATACTCTGTGATACAGTTATTATTCGTTGTGTGGGCTGTTTGATGCATGAATCAATGCTAACCCCCAGCTAGGGACTGCACCCCAGCCCTGTGGAGTGCACATCCCCAGCCTAACCCCGTGGCCGCTACATTTGTGTGCCTTGGTGGGTATTTACTATACTTTTATGGAACAGTTATTATTTAGTTGTGTGAGCTGTTTGATGCATGAATCAATGATAATCCCCCAGTCAGGGACTGCACCCCAGCCTAACCCCAGGGCTGCTGCATTCGTGTGCCTTGGTGGGTGTTTATTATACCCTATGGTACAGTTATTATTTGTTGTGTTGGCTGTTTGATGCATGACTCTTCCCCCTAATGCTTCCCCCCCAGCCAGGGAGTGCACCCCAGCCCTGCAGAGGGCATGTCCCAGCCTAATCCCAGTGAGGCTGCACTCGTGTGCCTTGGTGGGTATTTATTATACTTTATGGCACAGTTACTATTTGTTGTGTGGGCTGTTTGATGCATGAATCAATGCTAACCCCCAGCCAGGGACTGCACCCCAGCCCTGTGGAGGACACGTCCCAGCCTAANTGCCTTGGTGGGTTATTTATTATACTCTGTGATACAGTTATTATTCGTTGTGTGGGCTGTTTGATGCATGAATCAATGCTAACCCCCAGCTAGGGACTGCACCCCAGCCCTGTGGAGTGCACATCCCCAGCCTAACCCCGTGGCCGCTACATTTGTGTGCCTTGGTGGGTATTTACTATACTTTTATGGAACAGTTATTATTTAGTTGTGTGAGCTGTTTGATGCATGAATCAATGCTAACCCCCAGCCAGGGACTGCACCCCAGCCCTGTGGAGGACACGTCCCAGCCTAACCCCAGCTCGGCGCTGCTTTGGTGGCTCTCCCCTGCAGCCTCCCTCTGCTCGAAGGGCTCAGCACTCCCCTCCTACCCTGCGCCCACGAGGGCCAGAGCAGTTGTGAATTTTCCTGCTCTGGTGGAGTTTTCAACACAGGGCTGAAATGCTTTTGGTGAGTTCAAAACTCTTTTCTTCTAAGAAAGTGAAATATGATGGGCAAGGATCAAAATAAAGCCAGCCTGTGACACATGCAAAACATGCACAGCTGCCCCAAACCAGCCTTTTACTTAGCTTATTCTTAAATCCTGAAATTCTGTCCCCCTGGTAAAAGATTTTTAGCCCTAACTTTAAAAAAATGTATCAGTTTGGTTTTAGACATCCATTCCTGAATTTACAGAAATCAGATCACCTTCAGTGATTGGATGCTCTGGGCTGAACCCGGCAAATGAGCAAATTTAAACCATTATCTCTTCTCCGACTAAAATACTCTGTTGATATTGTTGCCTGCTCGTGCTTACACAACAGAAAGTGGAAAACTTTCACTTTTAGTGCTATCTGCTTTTCTGCAGCAGGTTCACAAACACCAGTTTGTGACTTTTCCTTTTAGCAGCCTTAAGGTTATTTAAAATTCTTAGGACCTACTCATTCAGCAACCCCCCTTCCTTTACCTCAGTGCCGTGTTCCCTCTGCAGACCTGCAGCACTACCAACACATTTTCTCTTTTTCCTTTCCTCTTCCCTATTTATTTATTTATTTTAATCTTGAAAAGCAATTCTGACAATGCGGAGAAGAAAATGAAGCTTAAGTTTTAAGAGTTTCAAATTAGAAGGCAGAAGAACTTGCATATTTGTAGGAAAAGTGCAGAAATCTCACAGTAAAAAAATGAGTTAGAACTGTTCTTGGTGAAAGTTCGAGGCGGACAAGTCTCCCAAAATTGGGCCACACTTCTTGAGGGGACTTTACTCTCTTAAAACCCTGGGAGTGCTTTGTCTAAAACAGCTTGAAAACACCTGAAGATTCTCATTTAAAAAAGGCAACTAGCATTTGGGGACTTTCATATAGTCCTGTCAGTGCTTTGGTGTGTGCTGACAATGTTCTGCAGATCCTGCGCTCAGTTTGGGCAGAGCAGTGCTCACCACGGTATCTGCTGGCACCTAATTCCTTCTGACCTTCAGCAGGAGACAGGGACTTGGTTTTCCCTTTCCCAAATCTCCAGCTGCCTCACAAGGATTTATTTCACTGGGGATTTGTTCCTTAGGGTGTTCCAGCAGTGACATCCTATTTTCCTGTCCCCAGTCCTATGCTGGGCTCCACACAGGTATAAAATTCTACAGAGTGGTGGCAGGATGAGGCTTACTAAAGGACAAAGAGACAGACAACTGGGGGAGAGCACAAATTTGCATGTATTTCCATTATTTTGGCACTGGGCAAAGCGATTTCTGTATTGAGTTTCCCTCAAAGCCACCGAGAATAAAGCTATAAAAGAAGATTATCAGAAAGTAGGCCATGTTGCTCTGCTTATCATATTCATGTTGCCACTTCTTATTTTCCAGAGGTGGGAGATTTCAGGGTGGATTCAGAGGGGATGGCTGGAGCAGCATGCTCTGGTGGTGCCTGCCTTCCTCTTAATCCCAGGGCACAAATGGTGTCCTTGCATTCCACGGGTTATGGATGGACCCTGCCACTGGAATCAGGGGCCAATGCTGGGTGAAGATGGGGAAATGTTGAATTTTTACGGCGTGGCCTAGCAGAGGGTCACATTTAAAAAATAATTAAAAAAAATTTAAAAGATATATCAGAATCTCGAGACATCCCACAGGAATTTCTTGTCTCTCCGGCAGAATTCACCAGCTGTAGCAACATGCATATTTCTCTCTCTATTCTTAGTGTACGAGAACTGCCAATAAAAGCTGCTTTTCAGCTTCACAGATAAAACTATTTTTTCTCTTGCTTGCTATTTTTCCTGAAAGAACTTTGTTTGCTTTTTAACTGTGGAGCAACAGGGCCCCAGAAATTTCAAGTCTGTGATGAAACCTCAGCTACACAGCTCATCAGCTGAGTCTGTAAATTAACAATGGCTGTATCCCCCGGCCACCATTCTTCTCAAATGAAAGGCAGCTGGATCAGTGCCCTTCTGGGTGAACATCAAAAGTTATGGCCAGGAAGATGTGAAACGTTGTTTCCAGAAGAATAAAGGTGAGGACAGCAGAGGCACTCAGAGCTGCAAGTGCAACTGCTCACTTCATTAAAAAGGTGGCAAATCTGTGGGTGGCAAAATCAAACAGAGGTGGGAGTGTTACAGCCATGATCTTCCATGTTTTCTCAAGCTCTGCAGAGCTAAGATATCACCTCGCACTTCAACATTTGACAGATTTTATTTTATAAGTCAGGCACCTCGCAAACTTGAATTTCATTTTAATACTCTGGTAAAGCCTCCCTCCTAGTAATGCTGTTCTGCTTGCTGCTTTATAAACCACCAGAAAATCCATATGTTTCATGATAATTCTCTTGGAAATACCTTGAATTGAATATCCTTTTAGAAATTTTGTTACACATTTCCAGCCTTAGAAATTCTTATTTTGAAGACCTGCATCACAGGGCAGGTTTAAATCTTAGCTTAAAAAAAAAAAAAACATATGCCCTGCTGGCGGTGTAGATAGTGGAATCTTTTTTTTTCCCTACAAAGCAAGTGCAACCTAGTTTAATTGTTATTGTGGTCCCTCCCCACTGCTTGCTTTCCACTGTTATACAATAACCTCTTTTTGTTAGAAAGCAACAAAAAAATTAGGTTTAACTATGTCCCCTACTGGTGGCCTTGAAACTTTATGGCCCCTTTCCTGACACCCCGTGCACGTGACAATGTTCAAACCAGCCTTAGTCCTTCTCTAGGACAGGAATCAAACTCCTGAATAAATCAGAATTATTTCTAGTGAAGGACTTTTTCCTAAATTTCATTTATGCAACTTGTAATTATATTTCACAGGAAGCACCGAGAAGGATTAAGGGGAGTAGGAGAGCACCTACTGTAAGTATCCATTTCCCATAGAAGCCATCAGGGCAAGTTATTAGCCCGTCATGGTTGTAAATAAAGAATTCAATTCAATATTTGGGGTTACCTGGGGTTTAAATTGGTACTGATCTTAGTCTAGTGTTTCCAATTTCAGGAATTGAAACACATTACTATCTGCCTTTGCCAGCATGCAAAATGTTAATCTTGATAGATTACATTAATCTTTATAGAGAGCACTTTTTGTTCCACTTGTATTTCAGGATCTTAACTCCTCAACATAAGGATGCTTTAGCTCTTTATATTGAGAACACTGCACATTTATTTTAATTGGATAACTGAGCTTTTCTGCTTACTGAGCTGTCTGCCTGACATTTGCAAAATGCAGCTTTTTTTTTTCCCCCGACATAACCTAGCTGTTCATTTTTATAAGGCCTGTCATCCAAAATGCAGAACCTAATCCTTAATTAGTTGTCATATTTGTTTAGCTGTTATACATCATCCATTGGACTGAACTGTTTGGTTTACTGTCCTCTCATAATGTCCATTAAATGATTATTTTTGCATTCACTTATGTTTTATTTAACAGTTTTCCTGCCTCCTGAACTCCTGACTCACGGGCTTTTTGCTACAGGATGGAATCATTAAATTGGCCAGGTGCAGAGGCTGCCCAGGCACTGCAGGTAAATCACAGCTGACAGGGCAAGCCCAGCCCAGCGGGGCTGAGCAGGACGAGGGCTGGAGGGCTCTGAAGTACCTTCAAACCAGCTTTCCTCCAGGCTGGATTTTCAGCTGTAAATCCCTTTGCGAATCAGGAACTACAAGGAGCCCGTCTGTCCCACGGGATGGAGAAGGGACACTCCACTGCCACCCCAGCCCCTTTCACCAAGCAGGAGGGCCATGGAGGCAGGGTTTGTTCACTCTGAGGTGGAACAGGGACTGGAAACCAGGGCAGAGTCCCAGCAGACAGACTGTTCTAGAGGTTTCTCAGTGGCTCATTATTTATGTGAAATGAAAGGTCTTTAACAGAGAACTGAGAATAACCTAACCGAATATACCCATGGCAACTACACGTGGAAAAAATTCCTGTATGAAGTTGAGCCGAGAGATTTTTCAAAGCAATCTCCCACATACTTTTGTGAATACCTTGAACATGATGTCGGTGGGCATGGCAGTCACCTCCACCTTCCCTCCCACCCCAAACTCATTCTTGGTACCCCTGCCAGGCCCTGCAAACCACACAAACCAAGGGCACCTACCCTGAGTGCCCGGCAGGACATTCTGGAGGGATCTGAGGAGTGACAGCATCTACTACAGAGAGCTAAAGAGCAGCTGAGCTGGAGCTTCTGCCCTGAATGCTGCCTGCCTGACACCTGAAATGACATTGTTGTTTCCAGGTCCCCTCACGGATACAATTCCAAGTGTTTGCCCTTCACAAGTGGGGAATCTGCCAAGCAGGAGCTGAGTCCCAGCCAGGCACAGCCAGGGAGTCTCATCACTGCTGCAGCTCCCCTGTCGTGCATGGCACTCACCCTTTGTTTGTGGATATGGGAAATAATCCCACAGAATTAAACACAAGCCAGCATGAAATAAAAACCTTTCTTTTCCAAGAAAGAAGATAAGGATGAGCTCTTGGATCTAAGAGCACTTCTAGTATTTTTCCTCCCCGTGCTCATCTCCGCCTTACCTGAGGAAGAGAAGGGATTGAAGTTGATGGTACATGGGCATGTCCTGCCCACCTCTTCCTGTGATCCTGCTCTGTGTCCATGGCGCTTTTTGTGAAGTGCTGCGAGACAATTATTGGTATGCAGAGCACTGGGGAAGTGCAGCAGAGGCATGAAAGCTGCCCAAAAGTCTGGAAAGACTCTGCATAAAGCCCCTGTTCTAGTGAGAGGTGAAGCAATGTCGTTAAGGTAGAAATGAAGCATCAAGGTAAACTTTTATAATACTGGTAAAATGACTCTTTTTGATGACACTTTCATAAATTCTTCAAAGACCTCCCAAAATCATTGTCTCCCTTCTGATCTCACCTCCCACTCGAATCTTCTCTTCCCACTGAAACAAGGTTACTTTTTATTTTACTTTTTTTCTTCTTTTTTCTTCGCTCCCTTACACCTACCAAAATGATGATATTTCAGCTCTACTTTAGGGAGGAAATGATTTGCACAGCCTTTTTTCCTCATGCATCTGTACTGTAAAACTGAAAAAATGTGGCAAGAGGAACATGTCAAACTTGCAAAAAAATCACTTGAGGCAAGAAACAGCAATATGACATGACAGCAACTGAAACTGAAGACAAGGTTCCCAGGAAGTTAAAGAAAATTAAATTCTAGTTTAAAAAAGAATCTTCAAATTTTGCCCAAATTGGAAGCTAATAAACAACTTGAACGCCCAAAAAGGTGACCAAGGACAGAGTAGAGCAGACCATCCTACACGGGGACAGTTCTAAGGTCTTCAATAAAGCTTCAATTTATTTTGGCTAGACAATTAAAGCTGTATTAGAACTTTAAATAACTGGAATAAAAATACCCTGCAAAGATAACTGCCTTTTGTCTTTTGGTTACACGTGGTGCTTTGCTTATTCTGTGGCCAATTGTTCAACAAATACAAAGTTTTTATTAATTTAACATGTGTTGGCTACTTGGCCAAGAAACGAAACACTACTGCATTAGACATAAATAATGATACCAAACAAAAGCAGATAAATCCAATCATGTGAAAATTATGTGGCATTTCGGGTTCTCCATGTGTGTCTGTGTGTCCCACTTGCATTTGTCTGCTCAGATGCTTCTGACCTGCCTTCAGCCCCAACCTTACCCAGTACTGCTCCCTCAGTCACCCCATCCAGCCACAAGGGAAGCAGTGCCAAGGCCTCCATCACGCCTGACATGCAGGAGAGTGCACTTGGACACTTCGTGCTTCCATGTCCTAGAAAGATATCAATTAAGCACAGCAAAACACCTCCCCACCATTCCTGGCAAACATCAGGGATCTTCTGTTCAGCTTCCCAGAAGGATTCAGGCACTTGGTGGAATTAATCTTCCTGCTGAACTGCGACCAAAGCAACACTGAACCCCTTATCTCTGTCTGGTTTTCCTCTGCTAAACAATGGGAATCCAGGTAGAAGAGTCACAGAATTCTGCTGGCATGCACATGGCATGGCCCAGGCACGTCACCCTCAGCAGCCTCAGCTGGGCCTGGGGGGCTCATGGCAACCACAGGATGGGGACACCGCTCCTGTGGCTTGGGCAACAGCCCGGCAGTGAGAGGAGGAGCCTTGGGCAGCAACATAGGAGTGAGAGGAGGAGCCTTGCGCAACAAGCTGGAAGTGACAGGAGGAGCCTTGGACAACAACGTGGCAATGACAAGGAGGAGCTCTCTGGCCCAGCTGTCTTTGCCTGCTTGCCCAGCCCTGCTGTGCCCAGAAACAGACACGGCCATGGAAGGCACAGCTGAAGGGAAGCCCAGCTGGAATTTCCGTCTGCAGAAGCCTTTCTGACCCCTGTGACCAACCCCCAGCTGTTCCCCGTCTCGTGCAGTGGAACCTGGCCATCTCGGGAAGCAAACCTTGGGGCCAGTCCCGTGCTGGCTGTCCCGGGCTGTCCCAGCCAGGCTGGGCTGTGCCACGAGGCTGCAGCACGGACACGGGACAGACACACGGACACAGGACAGACACACAGACAGCAGCGCCCCAGTGGGCAGGGCTAGCATCCCGGCAGGACCCAGCCCAGCGGGAACAGCCCCGTGCCCCATGGGCAGAGCACCCGGAGCACACCGGGCACAGTGGAGACACTGTGGGGACACTGTGGGGACACTGTGGGGACAGCGCTGGCGCCAACACAGCGAGCAGGGATAGCAAAATGACTTTGACCACCAACGGATTTGTACCTTTTCAGACTAAGCTTTTATTTTGATATTACAAACCATTTTTCTTTATTCACAAATCACGGTTGTGATATAAACACTAATTTCTAAAGACAGATATACACATTTTCTGGGTTTGTAGGGTTTGTTTTTTTTTTTTTTTAAATCTGTTTAGAAGTCACTATATTCCACATATGGTAGTAATAATTTTTTCATAAGTCATATTATCAGTAGTTATTTATATAAGTGAAAACATTCCCAATATATATTGTAAAAAAATTTCAAATGCTTTTCTTACATAACTATTTCAGACATACATTTTAAAATGACTACTAGGAGTACTGTAGGAGTTTTATAAACAAAATATTTTCTAATATGGGCTGCACCCTCAACCTTTCAAGATAATTTTAATAGACTAAAACGCCATATAATCATTTGGAGAGTGGGAGCTGTAAAGCCATCTCAGGAAAATTAAAATTGCAAATAAATTCTGTTATTCTCCACATTAGACACTTTGTGTGTGCAATTCCAAAAAAAGATGTCTCATCCACACTTTAAATTGGAAGCCTAACATTTGGTAAACATTTTTCAAGTTGCTTTCATCACGGTGTTTAAACAAAATTTACTTTTTCTTTTTATTAAGAGGAGGCTTGTTTTGCATATCTTACATAATAAATGTGGGGATCGAACTCTTAATAAATTTCAGTTCATTCCCTCACCAGTATAAATATGTTACTGCCCCATTTTTCATCGATTCAATATAGTCTCTTTCTCTCTCTGTTTCAATTTCAAAGATAATTTATTTCTCATCCTTAGATATAAATGCTACAGAAACTTCGTTTTCAAATCTTGTGAAACTTTATTGATGGTTATTGTTCAACTGATCATACTGCATGCACATACGATGACAAAGAGAAAGCCTGATCACAAACACTTTTTTTAAAGCAGAGTTGTTATAGCAAGTTGGCAGGTTCACAGCGGTGAGTGGATCATTTACTAAGGTGCCGGCCGGGGGGCGGCACGTCACACATGAGGAGATAACTACTGCGGCAAAGCCCTGGCGGGACGCTCTGCCGCGTTATTTATTTCAATACAAAACCGAGAAGACCCGTGACAAACACCCCAACTTAGGTTAACTTGTAAACAGGACAACATGGAAAGAGTCCAAACATATGCACAGACAAACTGCAATTTTTCAACGGGGCCTGGAGGCACCTCCCAGGCCATTCCATGGGGGGGGGGGGGG